>BGPR01000685.1:251179-447092 GCA_013235015.1 Araneus ventricosus
CCACGAATATCAAATAATGCATATGAAATTCAATTGAAATTATATTCCCAGCAAACAAGCTGGTCACCAAAGACAGCTAATTAGTGATAAACAATACAAAACTGGACACTTTGTGTATTATACAAATCACCTTCAAAGTATTTTCTAAGAAGAGATGCTTATTTTTCATACTGAAATTATACAATACAGGAAGGAACTTGGGAGTCAAGCAAAATGTCATGATGTATATATATTGAACACTTACTCATCCATTTAACAATTTTAAATGGAAATATTTTTTCATCTGTTGATATAGAAGTGACTGGATAGTTACTCACCAGTTGTTCTCATACTAAAACCATTGCAGCCCTAGACTTGATTTATTTTATTTGAAGGTTTGGTTTAGTCATATTAACATCCCATTTTTGAAGCAACATGGAAGGAAAGCATAAAACATCTAAAAATAATAATTTGGATTCAATTCCAAATATCTGCTCCTGACACAAGGAAAAATCTAAATAGCTTCATAATGCATAGATATAATTGTATAGGATTAGCCTTGCTCACACAAAACTAATTGCTTCTTGGACTAAATTAAAGAGCTGTTCAAACTGTTAAGCATAAAAAGTTTTGCTTCCAAGGAAATATAATTAAATCTTTTGATAATTATTACCTGGTTTGACAAATCTGATTTTAAAAACAAAAATTACTTAAATATAAATTTTCTGTGAATATAAATATTAATTTAATCTTGCATATTGCTGTTTCATAAACACTGAACATACCACAACCGGTCGAATGACTGCTTTCCAATGGCAGTGTCAATATATCAATGAAGTATCTGCACAAAAGTGTTAATTAGGATATTGAAATTCATATTTCCATTGGAGTTAAAATATGAATTCTGTTAGATGTGTCCACAGAAATTTTAGAAATATGGTGTATATGCTTTATGTTTTGATTTCCTATCTTGATGTATATGTATCCTATGTTTTCATATCTTAGGATTCAAAAGTGCAAGATGAATTTTTGTGTCTTGGTATACTTTTACTGCCTCAGGTAATCTGCGAGAGATTCAGTAGAGCACCATTTGGTTTTTAATGAATCTCTTATTGTTACAATTGAATCCACATTTGTCATTTCTTTTCAACTTCATGATTATTATACACTTGCATTTTTATTCATTTCAAATACCACACAAGACAATCTGAAAATTTCAAAAAACATTTAGTGAATGAGACAGAAGCATCAGAGAGAGACAGATTTTGTTCTTTTTTCATTTTATTAGAAAATCAAAACAAATTTATTTTATATATACAGATATGAACAAATTTTCACATGAGAATCACTATACATAATTCATGACGTCTTTTATAGACAACTTCTCTGCAGAAGTAGGTATCCTTCTTCTCAAAATGTCCTCGAATAACTTTGTTTTCGGATTGTCTGGATTTTTTCCAAAAAAGACTGTCAAAGAGGCAGGTACTTCTCTTTTGGCAAGTATTAAATATTTCATTAGAGCAGCTGCAGCACAATCTTGCACAAATTCTTTCTCTGTAAAGAGAAGGGGAAAAAAGTATGAACAATGAAATTTATGTAAAGAAATCTTTATGTACAGGGTGTAACTAAACCGAGGATAATAAATTTAAGAGGTGATAGAACTCGTCAAAACTAACAACTTTCACAATACAATGTGGGGTCGGAAAGCAGATGAAATGATGTTTTCTCCGGACGATTCACGATGACTTAATTGTCTCTTATCTTTTACCAGACCGTCTAGACAAACAGAAGGACCTCACTTTCCTTCAGCAGGTGTTACCCGATTTACTTGAAATGTATTTTCCTCTGGGGACAGTTAAAATATGTTATTAACAAGGTGCCCATTGAGTCACCAAAGGAGCTTATCGCCTGAATCAATGTTGCAGCTTCAGACATTCGTGAAATGCCAGGAATCTTTCAATGTGTACGCAATTCATTCCATCATAGATGCCTAGGGTCGCTCATTTGAGCATTTGTTGTAAAGTTTTTGATCATAAAGATTCTTTGTCTTTACTTGAACTCCATTTTCAACACACAGGCATCCTCTCATGACTCACCACTTACTCTCTGACCCCCACAATGTATTATAAAATTTGTTTGTTTTGATAAATTCTATCACCCCTTAAAGTTTTGACCATTAGTTTAGTTACAAGTTGTATATATATAATAATAACAATAAGATATGAAAAGCAAATTTAAAAATGAAGAAAATGGATTACTAAACTATAAGAGAAGAAATTTTAACCAATAATCTATTCACAAAATAAAGGAAAAAAAAAAAAAAAAAAAAAAAAAAGAAAAAAAAAAAAAAAAGAATTACACCAACTGAACAAAAGTGCCCTCCCTACCCTGAACTTCCAACACACCAATTCTTCTTTTATCAGCCCAAATAAAGATGGTCATATTCTTTATTTCCTTACAATAGAAGTAACTGCTGGCAGTTTTGGAATGACTTGCTCTTTAAAATTAACTTTCAATAATTAAATTATTAGTAAATAAAAATAATCAGATTTTTGACATCAGATAAGTGGGTTTTAACAAAGAAATTGTTATTAAATTGTTACTAATTTTCAATTAATTTCAATTAAAAACTGAACTTCAAAATAAATTTTCTTAATTACAGTTCTTACTCTCAATTTTGCTTATAAATCATGTGTATTTGAATGATAGGATAATGATAAATAACTCTATGTTAATAAGTGTTTTTTCATAGCAACTGCTATTTGTTACATGATAGGAAAGAATTGTAATGTCCATGATAGATTTTAATATGCATAAATTAGAAATGGCATTCTGGGCTCCTAAAAAAATATGATTATGCTAATATTTTTTAAAACTACATTTGAAAAGAAATCCAGTTGAAAAGAAACAAAATCAATATTTCTAGCAAATAAACTGTCATCAAAGGTGTTTTGTACTAATAATTTTTTAGATTACTCTTATTCTGTTCTTATATTTATTCAGAAATTTTGGTTGATAGCAAGGATGCATTTCTTACGCCTGACAAGATATGGCCACTTGGATTTCATTCTTTCTACAGGGATCTTTTACCAGAGAAAAACTAATTTTAAACGTATGCTATTTATTTATATTAATCACTGATTTGTTGGGGGGGGGGGCATGGTTACGTGATACCCGATTAGAGTGCAAACCTGAAACTTCTCGGTATCACCGAAGGAGGGAAAAATAGACACTTTCTTTTATACAAGATTTAGTTACACCATAAAAATATAAATTTCATTTCACTAGTGATTTTGTAAGTTTTTAATAAGTCTGATGTTTTTATAACAATAAATTTATTTTAAACACAAAAGTGGTCAAATTAGATAAATTTAATACAATACGGTATAAGGTTTTAGTTATATAGCAAAAAATTTCAATTTTAATAATTTTACTCTCTTACTACAATAACAGGCTGCTCAAACAGTTAATGCTTGATCACCTAGGTTATGAATTTTAGATTTTATAAAGAACGTTAAAGCAAAATACTAATAATACTAATTCAGTAATAATAATTTAAAAATCATACCTTTAGATGCAACTTTACGTTCTACAAACTTGATTAATACTTTATCAGCAAATTTTGTTGGAGATAAGAAGTATATATCAACTGAAAAATGATTTTGTGATTAAATAAAAGCAGCAATGAAAACACAAGTTCATGGATCAAAATTTAAAAGAGAAAATATCGTTAAGAGAAAACACTAGAAAAATATTTTCAAATACAAAGGAGAATTAGGAATACATAAATTCACTGTTATTAGACACTCTTAATTCATCAGCCTGTTTGATGACGTTTTTGGTCATTTCTAATCACTATTTGCTTATAAACAAACATATGACAAATAAAATCATTTTAACATGGTAGTAGTTATTTTTCAACTACTACAACTAAGTTTTTTACGCTTAAATTTTAAAATTAAATAATATGAAATCATGTCTATTTTGTATTATTAATATAATCTTAGCCCATATTTATCATTCTTCTTTTCAGTTGCAACCAAAGGTGAGAGTTTCATGCATGACTTCATTAAAACTACTATTCTTCTTGTAACATCAGAACAGAGAATTGCCTTGATCTGTTTAAGTTAAGACAAATTCTATAGTGGGTAAAACATAAAAAGGGCTCAACTCTTTCCAATAATTCCCAATTCAAAAGTACAGAACAATTCAAATCTTGAGAGATTTTAATAATTAAGAAATTCAGTCGGAAAGTTGAGATGAAATTCTACTAAAATTGCAGTATATAATTTTTTTTTTTCCAAAGCCAATTTAAAAGACCATTGGTCTAATAAAAACTAAAATCAGCAAAAAGGAATTTTTCAGATTTTTAAGCTAGTATAGTTAAAATTTTTTTGATAATAACATTTTTCTGAAAAACACCAGTGATGGTGGGTGTCAATAAATTTCACACAAAACTACATAAAGAAGCAAAAATCTAACTGAATTTCAAAATAAATAAATAAAAATCGTGCCAAAGGATGCTTGGAGCAAGTGTAAAGTATTTTCTAGCAAATTTTGTAACTTTGGATTAAAAACTTGTTATGTTAATATGCACATTTTCATTATTGCAGATGATTAATGCTCTTTAGGATAGAGAATCCAATGTAACATCATTCACCTCCATGTATAAAATAATTTATGAGTAAACAATTTATTGGTAAATTCAAAATGACACTGGTTCTTGGTATCCTCAAAATGACTTTTTAATACAAAATGACAATTTTAAGGAAAAAAAAACTTTGAAATTTATTATACATTTCTAATAACTGAAATATATTAAAGCAAGCAAGGTTATAAAGAATATTATCTTTTTATAACCTAGCTCACCTGCTTCATATTTATGTTTATCATTAAACTTTTCCCTTTTTTAGTATTCAGCATTTGTACTGGATCAATATTACAAACACTGCATTAATCTTTTAGAAGAATATTACAAAAGGGCAACAGGCAATTAGTGAAATAAAACAAGAAAATCACTATAAAACTTATATCTAAAAAAAGAATGAAGTACTGCTTACCATAGAGATCACAAAACAAGTCAAATGCTTGTTCATTTAAATCTTGACTAGAAAATCGTTTTAAATTTGTCACAATATAATCATTTAATAGAGTCTGTTCTGTCCATATCCAAGGTTCCCAAGAAGCTAATATAGCTAAGGATGAAGTCAAGCACCAAAGATTTTCAAATGAACCTGAAAAATGAGCATTAAAAAATTAAAAGGTTTGTTAACAAGGAATGAGAAGAATTGTGAGATAAAATTTTACTATTGCTAAAAATGTAAAATTTTTTGTTGTGATGTATAAGAAAGAGATTCATACTAAACACAATGAAATATATTTTAATAAAACATATTAATGATATTGTCCAATAAAAAATAATGCAAATACACTTAATTAAGAAGTATTGGGGGAAAAAAAACTAACTACTAAACACATTTTGAGTAAAGAATTTTTCTTACTGCCCAAACTTAATCCTTATTAGGCAAAATTAATTCATTTTTTAAAAACTTCCTTATTCCCATAAACAAAGTTTTTTAAATGTTAAATATGCAAGAATAAACAAAATAAAGCTTCTATTAATTGTTATGTTTCAAGTCAGCTAAATTCAGTACAACTCTATTTCACTGTTTAAAAATACAAATTAAAATAAAAAAGTTATTAAAGAAGTTAAAGTGAACAATTATTCAATAGTTAATTTAATTTTAAGTTTGCTGCTCTCCTGAAATAACATGTCGAATAATGAAAATGTAAATTTTGTCTAAACTGCCAATAGATGCAGCAAGCTTTTACTTATTTTTTCAGAGATTGTTGAGAAGAAATGAAAGAAGACATTCAAAGGAATAAAAACTCTCACGTTTTCTCTTTCTTTCTATATATATTGAAAAAAAGGAAAGGAATTTATGTTAGTATGTTTTTAAAATTAAATAAATGGCAAACACTAACAATTTTAACAAAGGCATTTTATTACAGAATAAAGACTTTTTTTCATAAGAAATACAGCAATACATGTTATAAAGAGGCTAATAGTTCTAGATACATCACCCAGACAAACTTCACACACTTTGAATAAGAGGAAGTCCAACTCTTATTTTGTCATTCAAAAGATCTCTCATGCTTAATGAAAAATAAAATTGCAACTCTGTTATGTAGAAAGAATTATAATAATACAAAATACTGTTAAATACATATTAATTTTATTTTTAAATATTTATTTGCATTAGTTATTTTATATTAGAAAACTAAAAACATTTTTATTGTATGGATTAAGCTAGGAGGCTCTTACAATGCCTTGGACTACATTCCTTTAAATATATTAATTTAAAAATAATTACCAATAAAAAGTCAACGAATTTGACAACATTATAACAAATATTCCTCTAAATTCATATGGTATTACATTCTTTAAGGGAAAAGTAAAAATTTACTTTGTAAAGATTTCAAAACTATTTGCTCTTTTAATAATTCAATGGCTTGCTTTGCATTTGGTATACTTGGAACAGCAATATATTCTTCTATTATCTTAGAACTGCATTCCTGACAGGATTTGCTAATTTTTGGAATCCTTTTCTGAGCCCCATATGCAATGGAACTAAGCAATGATATGTACTCATCTAGAAGGGAAGAAAGAAATGACATTTAATTATAAAATCAGGCAAAGTAAATATATAGAGAGATGGCACAGCAGTGAAATAATTTTATAGAACATTCACAAACTTCTATTAAATTGTAAAAAAAAAAGATGAAAAACAGAATCTCACAAATCAACTTTTCTCTGTCAGAAAAAAATTCTTTATTTTAAACTGTTAGTGATCAAGTTAATTTAAATAATAAATATCTTGCGCTAATATAACTAATTCCATAAAAAATATCAAACTATTACCTGAAAAATTGTCAGGAATCTCAAATAGTTCTTTCCAAACTCCAGCAATGGATGCTATTAAGAATGGGGAATTCCGGTGCTTTTGTTTTATCAAGTCACAGCACAACAAAATAGGTTTTTGCTTATCTCCATTTCGCTTGCATAGTTCTGTAAAAACTCTGCATAAAGATGACATGCCATAAAAATTTAGTTTTTTCTTTTCAAGGATTAAATTATACATAACGGACAAAAGAGATTTCAAAAATCCTTGAAGATGAGGTTTAGCCATTTTTTCTATTTCAATCAGTGCTGTAACAATACAGTTTTCAGTTGACAGTAAGAAGGGATATCCTTCCTGATTATGAAGAAATTTCAACAAAAGATTCGCTCCTCTCAGGTGAAGATAATGTACAACAAGAAAAATTAGTACAGCAGTATCAGGTGCATTTTGAGGACATATTAAAAATTTAGTCAATGAATCAACATAATTTTTGAAAGATTCACTATCTGCATGTACACCTCTGATATTATCAAGAATTTCTTCAATACCAAGTGAAAAGGGAAGATCTGCCTCATTTTTAACACTTTTACAATTTTTGTTCTCTATAATACTTTCCACAAGTTTGGAATGCTGGAACTTCCGATTTCCTTTTTTAATAAATCCTTCCTTTGCATTATTTCTTGATTTTTGCTTTGAAAATTTGGGAACAATAATTGCATCACTGCTTTTACATTCAGGATTTGAAGTTGCAGCAGTTTTTGTTTTGGAAACAGTAATGGAAGTCTGGTTCCTACTTTGAAAGTTTGTTACTGAAGAAGAAACAGTAATACTTGTAACAATGCTTTCAGAAAGTATTTCATCCAAAGGAAAACTCTCAGATTTACCAGATGTTGAAATTCGAGCAGAATTTAAACTACTTTTTGAGGGCAATAATGGTTTACTGAAACTTGTTTCATTATTATCAGAGGGAATAATATTTTTAAAATTAATATTGTATGAATCTTTATCAAAATTGCAAATTTCTTCAAGCAAATCTAGACAGCTGGATTTGGCATTTGAAAGTTTTTCAGAAGTCTCTTGAAAGTGTTCATCAACGGAATTATCATAAGTTCCTGGTTTATCATTAATAACTAAGTTTTGATCGGAATAATTTTCTAAATGCCCATCATCTTCTATTGCTTTGATCAATGAATTATCATGAGCAGAAAAGTTTTCAGTTGATGTAAAAATACTTTTGCTACTTGAAGAATTAGATATTGTACTTTCAGAATTTCCAGTACAATTTTGTTTTTTCATTACAGTTTCAATGTCGGAATTCAATGGTCTTTTCTTGGATGTGAAGCCTTTACTTTTACTAGGAAGACACTTAATCTTATTATCAATATTGAGCATATTCTCACTACCATTTACTATTGACTCTCTACTACTTAAATCTGGCGGTGGGTCCATTGAAGAACATAGTTCCAGACATTCACTTTTCAAATCTTTTCCTTCCCCACCTTCATCAATAAGTAACTCTCGATCAGAATCACTTTCAAAATGCCAATTTTCTTCCATTGTTTTGCTTACTAAATTATCATAAACAAATAAGTTTTCACTTAATGAAGAAATACTTTTCCTACTTGAAAAATTAGATATTGTACTCTCAGAATTTCTACTACAAAGATTTTTTTTTGTAACAGGTTCCATTTCAGAATTCAAAGTTCTTTTCTTGGAAGTTAAACATTCACTTTCAGTATGCATGAACTTGATCTTATTATCAATACCGAGCATATTCTCGCAACCATTCACTATTGACTCTCCATTATTTAAATCTAGTGGTGGTTTCACTGAAGAACACAGTTCTAAAGATTTATCTTCCAAATCTTTTTCTTTCACAGAAAATATCAAGTTCATGTTTTTTTCTGGCCTAGTATTATCAAATAAAATGTACGTGTTTTTTTCATTTCCTATTCTTTTGTGACCTTTCTCAGCTTTTGGTGTTTTGTTCAGTGCCTCAATTTTATCTTCAGTAGAAGATTGAATCATTAAGTGAGATTTAGATGTAGTAAATAATTTATATTGCTCAGAAAATTCTGATGATACAGCAGGTTCTTTCAGGGATATTTTAGCATCTTGCTGTGAAAACTGAGTTGAATATTCAGAACTTGCTTCTTTTAAATTCAAAACAGTTCCTGTATTGTGAGAGATGAGTGTTTTATTTGAATTCTTCACCTTTTGGTGTTCTTTTCGAATTTTGGGCTTTTTTGTACTGATATAACTTTCAATAATTTTATCCTGATCAAAATTCTTAGGTGAGTTATCTTGTAATTCATTAGAATTACCATATCCATTATCTTTACTATTTTTATCAAATTCATTTGAAAATTTTTTGGAGAAAGCTCTGAATTGTGATGTTCTCCCTCTTACTCGAATGGGAGCTAGACATGCTGTTACACTATCAATAGGTTTTAATTTTTTCTTCAATGGACCTTTAATAGATGAATTAACATCGTCAATTGTAGATGAAAGGTTTTCCTTAGCCTCAGAAATATTATTATTCAGGACATGTATTCCTGGTTTGACACATTCTTCTACATTGCCAGATGCATCCCGAGTTGTAACAGGAAATTTCTCCCAGTTTGCAGAAACAGAAGGTCCATGAAGAACAGAGTTAATTATGTTAGTTGATAAAGAACTTTCTTCGGAACTAAGGCCATTAAAAGATTTCTTGATAGGATTCTTAGCAAAATTATCAAGATCAAAATCTTCTGCCCTTTTTCTCTTGGATGTGGATTCTAAAAGTTGGGCTTCTACAGGCTGTTCAATTGATTCATTTAAATGACCATGAACCATTTCAGTTCCTGCTGTTTCTGGTATGTTTGGTTTCTGTTTAACAGGATCTTCATCAAAAGAAGTGTTAGTTCTCTGAGATAAATAAGACAGATTTTTGGGAGAGGAAGAGTTTTTAAATTTAACAGTGTTGTTCTCTAATCTGAATGCAGTTTGACTGGGATTATAAAAAAGATTTTTTGAGGGTAGGTTATTGTTTTGGTAAGCAGATTCTGCATTTGACAAATGAGAAGAATTATTACCTAAATTTAAATCACTACTCTGCACTTTTTTGGATTCAGAAATTAAATTAAGATTTTTGGAAAATGAAGTTGTCAAGACTATATCTTCTGTGCTTTTATCTTTTACAAATTCACACAACTCATCAGTTTCATCATCTGATATAGCAAGATCATTTTTAAGAAGATCAATACTTTTTGTGGAATGAAGTGATTTACCAGGATTATCATCAGTTACATTCTCGGTTGTTAATACACCATCTTCTGAAGTCATAGGATCTAACTGCAATGGAGCTTTAGAAATAAAATTGTTTTCAGAAGAAATGCTCTTTCCTGTCACAAAATCAAAATCTTCTGACACAGGATTTTCTTGTACAAAATCTTGCTTGATACAAGCATTACTTTTCAATTCATTTTCAGATACAGAAAAACGAGGATGAACACGAGAAGCCTCCAACTGAGATATGGATGTTGATGGAATAGAAAATGAGTTTTGAATGAATGATTTTCTTTCTTCATCCTGAGTTTGATTTATAAATTTCACCACAGGTGTGCAAATATCTTTTGTGAATGTGTATTCTTTAATATTTTCTTTGCTGATTTCAGAATTCTGTTTCGGTAGTAAACCACTGATTTGTGTATTTTTCTTCTCAGATGTTCTAGTTTTCATTTTATCGCAGAGTATTTGAGAAGAGAAATTACAAGATACATTTTGAACCTTGTCTCCAAGGGATGATGCAGAGTTTGGTTTCTTCGTAACTTTTTTTCTAGCTCTAGCTTGCTCAATAAATGGATTCAGAATGCTGTTTTGGAACAGAGTAAAAATCCCTCTGCTAACTGCAACATCTTTATCTGGTGATTGGTCAGCTGATGAAGAATTTTCAGATTTGCTAGAATTTACTGGATTAGATCCGTTTTCAAAAACTGCATTGGTATGCACTGAAAGGAGATTTTTAGAGCAAGTCTGTGAAGTGATCAGCTTTTCAGAAGTTGCTATAGACATATCATCTAGATTCTTCCAAGCATCTTTTCCACCTGAAAAATATTTTAGAGACACTAATTAACTTTATAGGTCTAAACAATTATATTAATAAGAAAATATTCGTACTTAAAGAGTTTGAAAATAAAATTTATAGATAATTCAAAGATAATTAACATTTTTAGGAGTAATATGCATGCAATAATACAATGTTCTTAAAATAGTACTTATAAAAGAAGTCTTTATTATATATTGGAAACATGAAATTAATGTGGAAAAAATAATTTTACAAGTGTAATGAACAATTTAAAAGTTTGTCATCCTTTTATTATCATTATAATTTTATTGATATTAAATAAAACCAGCAGGAGTGGTCTCCCCTAAACTTTCTTGTATACTCCCAACACATGTAGAGGAAAAAAAAAAAGCTAAAAGGCAGTGAAACGAACAAGAACCCCTAACGCAGTGTAGAAAAAAATAAGCAAAACATCTGTCATACCACGATTTCTGAAGGTCGTCTAACGCGGAATTAAAAGCCGGTGTGACTACCAATAGGGCTGGGTGTAAGATAACGAAAACGAAATTTGCAATTTGAATGCCATTTTTTAAACCAATTGACACAAAAATTGGACACAAATCTACCATTAAGGTAAGAAGGCCATATACCAAATTTCATTTATAAAAGCAATTTTTAAAGAAGTTATTGAGCGTTCAAAAGTATGTGATTGAGACTGTCAACCCTTTGACGGATTAGGTCAAAAATTTGATACAAACCTACATTCCTGATGATAAAAATGTGTATCAAATTTTATCCACCTAGCTATTTAAGTTTATGAGTTATAACATTCACATTAACACAGACTTACCATGGATGGATTTTGTCCAAAATTTGATAGAAACCAACAAATTATGTGTAAAGACCACATACCAAATTTAATCTCTGTAGCTTTAATAGTTTTTGAGTTATCGTGTTTACAGACATAATTCCAAAATTGTGTTTTTTGGACTCAGGGAGGTCTAAAACGTGGTGATTCGTCAAAATCTCGAGTTCAAATTTTTTGACTATTACAATACTTTCTCTCTTCGTATACAAGAAAGTAAAAAAGGACGGGGATGAAATCCTTTAAACTTTTTTCTTACAGGTGGTACAGATGTTGTACCAGTAGAGTTTTCCTGTGTAAGAGTTGGTACAACTAAACTATTAGAATTTCACTCCCCTTGCATACTTAATCGGTCTGATTTCCCATGAGCTATTTATTTCTAATAAGGACAGACAAGAACAGATAAACCTACAGGATATATAAATGGATGACAAATCTTATTTCCTAATGATTAAAAAAAAAACACAAAAGTACTTTTTTTAAAATCTCATTTTGGTATTTCATCTAACCATGCAGATTAAGAATTAACTACGTTTATTAAATGTTAGTAATCTATTAAACCTAACCAAACAACAAAGCTTAACTTAAATTTGTGTCTTCAAGTTATTTTCATTTTAGATTATAATCTGGTAATACCTGTTGATTTATTGCCAAATTTTGAGCTGAAATAACGATCTAAGAACTTTGTGTCTCGAATATTCAAAAGAGTACCAAGTTAAAATTTCTGAGGGGTAAGAAAAAAAGCAATTAGAAATATTCTAGCTTCCAGTACTAAGATTAGAAAGCTAATGATAAGAATGCTTGGAAGCAAGCTAGGATTTTAGACGATAGTGAAATACAAGAACTTTGGAATCAGAGATGAATTTTGCAAGCAGATCTATTGTTTCATTTGAATAATCTGAATAACTCCTTTTCATGTGTAATTATATTTGCTTATGATAGGGTAATATTTGTGAAGCAATTGTGAAAATACATATACTACAAGTAACAGCTTTTTTTTAAAAAAATAAAATTTGTCTCAGAAATAAATTTACAAATATATAAATAAAAGAGTCAACAGATCAGTTAGATCATTTGTAAACTAACTTCCCAACATTTATAGGATTTTAATTATGGGAAAATACAGGAGTACAGTTTTTTTTTTTTAAAGTTACAAATAGTGATATTAAAAACATCCCTCAAGACAGATCTGTATTTACTGCAAATCATTAGTTAACAGTTCCAGTTTTTATGTACTACAATTAACAAATACAAATCTGTAAAGAAAATATTTATAAAAAATATACATACATTCCACAAAATTCTTCCTCTGCTTGTCACTTTGTTCTATGTTATTATTTTTTTCTTCCAAAAAATCAGGATCACATTGATCAGCATTCTTGTTGGGAGGGCTACTCATTTTTTCATACTCGACATTACAGCTTCCTTTCTCTATTAATGAAACATTTGAAGATTCTTTTACATATAATTGAGTCAAATCATTATTGTTTCCTTCATTGGCACTATTTTTTGCGGATGAAACTACCAAAGAATTTTGTTCCACAAAATCATTGTTCTTAGACATATCTTCAGAAAGCAAATGCATATCTCTGTTTAAAGCTCCAGAATCTCTTAAAGGAGGTCCACATATGATTGGATTTAACTCAATAGTATTTCCATCTGTGTTACAAAGCGCTTGAGATGTTTTTTCAGTTATTTTATTTTCCTCATATACACCCAGTTCAGATGATTCCAATGAATGTCTAGGATATTTCATTAAAAATGGCTCCTCTCTGTTTGAATTGCATGTTTGAAACGAAGAAACATCTATTTTCAAATTCTCTGTAAAAGAGGAAATAATTCCTTTTTCAGAATTTAATCTCTCGAAAGAATCGGAGAGTGCATTTTGTTGAGTTTTATTATTAACAGAATGATCAAGATTTTGTTTCCTTGAAAACTTTTTTCTTGCTTTTGCCTTTTTAACAATAGGACTGTTTAGAAACTCACTGTGTAATTTGTTTATATTAGTACAACTAATACCCACTACTTCATTACTTGATGAATCTACTATTGAAGAATTAACATTCTGACTCTCAGCAAATGTGTTATCACTCATGGAAAAGGCATTTTCTTCACATTTATGAAAGGAACCAATGCTTTCTGGAGTTGCAGGGCATAAAGCATCAAAATGGTTCAGAGAAGATGTCTGACCTAACAAAGACAATTTTGATATTAATCATCAAGAGGATAAAAAACATAGTCAATGAAAAAACCGAAAATAATTATTTCCATTTTAAAATTATTTGTAATTAAAATTCACAAACAAATAAGAGTAGACCCCTAAGAGAAACTTTAAAACATTTCAAGGTCAAGTGAAGGTAAAAGATAAATATTTGAAAATAAAATGGGAACAGAATTAATGAGATAAGCTTAAATTGGATATCTTAACATATTATTGGGTTAATTTTTGTGAATCTACTTTCAGGGATGAGATTGGCAAAAAATCAAAAAGACTGAAATCATACGCGAGCAAAAAATTTGTACCATAATTTATAAGCGAAAGAAGTAAAACATCAGAACATGCAACATGATGAAAATATTACACTATAATAATTAATAACTTAATTATTTATAATTCAGAATGTATAAATAAGAAAAAGAATATTAAATTATTATTAAATCATTCGTATTAAAAGTTAACAAACAAGTTTAACACATCATCAGGGGCATCTTCAAATATAAAATTAAGACATTAAAACATATTTACCACCTGTACATCACTGAGATGCAACATTCACCCAACAGAAGTCTGAGAAGAATTATATTTAATAGCCTTTTGATAAAAGTTAGCTCAAAAAATAAATAAAAATAAGGACAAATAATTTCTTTTGCTTCATTCATGCAATTGTGTAAAGTGTATTAGCTCTTTATAAATTATAATAATGTATCATATACCAAATTCTGTTTTATTTCTTTTATTTTTATACATTTTTGCAAAAGTAACAGCACATTGATTTTGTACTTTATAAAGTGAGAGGGGTCGAGAAATTGTGCAGTTACAATCACAGATTCATTTAGCATTATTGTTATTTGAAACATTTCCTTAATTGTTAAAGAAGTGGGGTTTTTTTTTTCGTTTTTTTATTTGTGTGACTTTTGTTAGTAACAGATCTCCATTAACACGCTTCACCCCTTGTGTTGGAGGGCTCCTATCTTTGATAGATTTTTCTTCAATAAAGGATGTATTTGCATCCTCTGCAAGTTTATTTTCAATAAAAGCTAAAGTTTTTACACAGTCTTGATTAGTATCTCTAGAATGCCTAGGTAAATCATCTGTCTTATTTTTTATTTTGAGAAGATTTTTTTTATGTAGTTTATTTGTTTGTTTTTGTTCCTTTTTTTATTTCTTTGTCTTGGTACGCCCTACAAGATGACCTTAAGTTTTCAACTAATTTTTTTTCAACATGTTCATGCAAATTTTTTTTTTTTTTGCAAAATATGCCACAGAGGTTTTTTTTTCTGCAAGAAGGTAGTACTTAATACTTTGAATGGCACTGAATGTTGGAATGTTCATCCTTGTAGAGCTTGCTGATATAATGTTGATTCGTCAGTAGAAGAGGAATCAGCTAGTTTCTAGCCGGTGGAGTTAAGCCGCACTGTTGAGCGTATTTTCCCAGAATTTTCTTTTGATAACAGAAGATAGGAAGGTTTTATTTTCTTTGTGTAAAAGCGGAATTTTCAGAAGAAAAAGCAAATTTTTGCAGGGGGAAAAAAATCGGAAATCCGGGGAAAAAAAAAAAAAATCGGAATTTTGAGGGGGAAAAAAAAGGAATTTCTTCAAAATAACAAAAAAGCGGAAATTCGAGAAAAAGCGGAAGAATCTCATACCTGTACTTTCCACAGAAATTGTCTTTAAATACTGTGGGTAAAAGAGATTGAAAAAGGAATGTAAATACTTAATATGGATCACCTAAGTTTGAGACGCTTCAATTAAAAAATTTATCTCTAATTTTCAGTTAAAAATAATCAGATGTATTCTTTATGATTATTTTTTCATTTCAGTGATAACAGGAACAAATCAATTTTTAATAAAAAAATATTAATTTAAAGGAAACTAGAAATCCGATAATGAAAGGAAGGCCTCTTGAGATTTTAAAAGCATTTGTTTAATTTTTTACTTTGAAATAATTTAGATATGTTAATTTGTTTAAAATGAAAATTAAAACTTTATGAACCATAAAAAGCAAATAATTATCTTTTAGAGAATAAAGGTAAGTAAAATTTGCTTTTGACAGTCTTAAACATATCCAACATTTAATCTTAAGCTATTAAAAATAAAATTGCAAGTTCAGACACATTAAATTAACAATTCAATAACAAGTTTTAGTTTAGATATACAATGCCACAGTGATTAATTTATGAAAAAGAATTTACCAAAAATATATGCTACATTTACATACTTTTAGAATTTCTTTCCAAGTCACAATCCAATGTATCATCATCGTCAGATAAAGTAAGATCATTTTCAAGCTGATAATTACTTCCAACTGAATAAGTTTGTTTGGATTGTGTTCTAAATGTTTCCTTTTCGGTTAGTAATAAGTCTGGCCTTTCTACTATTTCATTCGATTCAGACAAATTATGATCAATATCAGAAGAATCACCCACAGTCTGTTTTTTCAAGGAGTCTTTATATTCCAATAAAACTTTTTGTTTCATGGAGTTATTATTTTCTTGTGAATCAAGTAATTTAGGATTATGTCCAAAAGAAACAGTGCCTTGGAATTCATGTCCTTGTTGAGAAAAGTTTAGTTGCGTTCTTTCTGCCTGGCTATCAGATTTTTTAATGCCATTAATTGATGTAGGCATCACTGAATCCGCTACTTTTTCAGTGAAAGATGGAATACTTCTTATATCAGCTACTTTTTTGTCGATAGAAAGAATGTTTGCTGAATAAGAGTTTGTTTCTCTATAAGATATTTGTTCAGAAAACTCGGGTAAAAGTACACCAACAGAACAAGGAGACAAAAAGTCTTTTTCTTTCAATGGATCTTCAGCTTCAATGCAAGGAATTTGTTTAAATGAAGAATTTATATTTGGCTTTTGCTTACCACATATCCCAATGTTATTTTCTAAATCTGACGTACCAATAGAAAGATTGGACTCAAGATGACTTTTTTCTTCCAGAGAATAAGTAGAATTCTGGTTCTTTGAAAATTGTTTTCTTGCTTTGGCTTGCTTAACAAATGGATTATTGAGTTTGTCAAGTAATGTTTTGGCATTCAGAGAATCAAGGTTTAATATTTTATCATTTGATAACCGAGATGAAATATCTGAAGCAGAAATCTGATCTTTAAGAAGTGCATCACAATCTCTGGCCATTTTCTTTGCACTTGTAGCAGTGTTACGATTTATTGCAGGCGATTCAACCAAATTCCTTTCAAGGTTTTTAATATCTATAAAAAGAAGGATAATTTTATAAAGATATTATTCAGAATTGAATACCACACAAATTAAAGCAATTCAGGACATAAAGATATTTGAAATGTAATAAAAAAGCATATTTTGAAATACATATAATAACATTGTGCTTTCTTCAATAAACATAAAAAAGCAATAAATTTTGAGTAACATATAATCAATAGGAATAGCATTATTTTCTAAATGAACAAAAAAAAAAAAAATGCATGCTATACATTTGCTCATGCTACATTTAGTTTTGTTAGGTATCCTCTAGTAATAATATTGTTCACTATCCTCTGCTAGCTATCTAGATGACACAATCTGTTTTCGGAATGTATTGTCATTTTGATTCAACTAAGTATTCAAAGTGCAATGTTTATGTATGAAACATTAAATACATTCCATATAATTGTTGTATCAAATTTTAAAGATTATGAATGGCTTAATTTTAGTTTATAATTTAAGAAATACAGTAATTCAATACAATGCAAGGACAAGCCAGCAAAGTGATTAATTAACTTTTGATTGGTTTCAAACCAAATTTCAAATATTAAGTAAAGGAGGAATTTTAAGTAACTCTGGAGGAACAGGACATTTTACTACATGTTTCAATATTTATATTTTATAATTTGAAATATATTAGAGCCAGATTTTCCAAGAATTCAGATACAACACTTTTCTAATGATACTTTTCTCACTGTAATAAATACGAATTAAGATCAAACATAAGTTTAAAAATTTTAAATTAGTCAATTTTAGTTACAATATTAATTTTAATACTGAATTTTGGAATATTTTCATTCTTTTTACTGCTTCAACAAAGTCACATAAAATTAATAAAATGAACTTATTTCAACCATAACATGTATTATAAGGCTCAACCATAAAACAAAATCTGGAGGGTTAACCCTCTGACTGCCACAACGGCTTTACTGGTCCGTCATGCAAACTGCCAGACAAATGGCTGAATTGTCGCATGCTTGTTTCCTTCCCCTTTTAAAAAGGGTAGGGAAACAGTGTGGAGCAATCTTATCTTTTTAACAATGGTTGTTTCCCCTCCCACTTTCACTCTTAATTGATGTCTCCAGTAAGTGTTCGAGGGCAGATGCTTAGTTTAAATTACTCTTTCTGCTTGCTAACTGCTCAAGTGCCTGAATATTGGAAAGTTTTATATCAGGAATAAATGAATAAAATATCGTTGCTGATATTGATGAATTCTATTTAGTTTTAATGAATTTCAAAGTGGATTTTTTTAAAATGTATATTAATATAAAACCAATATCGGAAAGTATGTAAACAAAATATGCGGATTTAAAAAAAAAAAAAAATTGCATTTGTAGTATTTCTTTTTCCAAACAGTATTTTAAAGTCTTAATTATGAATACAGTGATTTAAATATTCGTACTTTAAAAAGTCTTACTGATAAAATATAAAATCCATTGATTTTTTTAGTAAATTGTGTTTGTAACAATATAAAGTATTTTTCAAAGCTGAATCTTTTTCCTACCAATACTTTAAACCGTCCTAATTATAAATGGAATGAATTAAATATTCGTACTTCAAAAAAAATCTTGCAGCTCATTTAAATATTGGCAGATATAATGTATTCTACTAATTTTTAAAACAATAATGCAATTAAATTTCTCATTGATTAGAATACCCAGGGTTTAATTGTTACATTCATTAAAATTTGACATTTTTCTTTTCTTCATAGCATTTATATTTTGCATTTAATATCAATTGTGTGCCTTCAAAAGGTATTTGGAAGGAAAAGGGCAGGTTTTAATTCATTACATTTAGCCAACAATATTTATAAATAGTAAGTTTCAACTAAAAAAAGAATATCATGCCCAAGTAAATATTCTCTGTCCGGTGTTGCCTCTTTTGTTCTGCTTTGTAATTTTAAAGTCTGTAATTTTTAGCAAATTTTGATTCATTTACTCTGCAAATAATTTTGCTTTTTATATGTTTATCTTAACGATAGTTTCCAACTTTTGAACTTTTTTTTCTCTTTTAGATACTAATAAATAAATCTAAGCAATTGCTCTGGAAATAAATTTCTTTATAATTAAATAAATCAAAATTATTTTAGGTTTTAATAAGTATAATATACAGGGTTCATACTGTATATATGATAGTAAAATTCAGGAGTTTCTAAGGATTTTTTCAGGAGTGCAGTACAGAAAATTCAGGAGATAACGTGAAAAAATCAATTTAGGGAAGAAGGGGGTAGTGTGGAAATTTTTATAAAATTGGCAAAAAAGTATACTAAATATCAATTCTCCCATCTTTCCCGATTGCGGTGACTCGGAACATGCGCGGTAGACTCTTTCGGAGCTAAGTAAGGTCAGAAATACGAATTCCGGATTCCATCGGCTTTCTATTAATAAGGAAAAACGGAAACGTCATATTTTTATGTTTTATCATAATTTTATATTTTGCTTTTCGAGTGTAATTTTTCAGGAGACAAAAAGAAATATTAGGATAAAAAACACATTTTTCAGGAGTTTTCAGGGCCCTTAGAATAAAAAAGCAAAATTCAGGAGTTTTTCAGGAATTTCAGGAGGAGTACGAACCCTGAATATATTACGTGCTTACAGTGAGTTATCTAGATGAGTACATTTTTGAAATAAAAAAATTACAACTCTTAAATGATCAAATTTTTCTGACGCTGCAATGATTTTAAAATGGTACCTGCATGCTCATTAAAATCTAATATCATGTTTTTGCATCAAATTTGTCTTTTACTGTTATAATCATATACAGCAGTAAAAAATAAAGCTTTTAGAAAATATTTTACTGAAAATATATAGTTTTATCACAATTTGTAAATGACCCCTATACAGTCAGCAAGGGTTTAGATACGATAAAGGAGACAGTAAAAGAACCTCCCAGGACGCAAATGACTGCTTGCTTACCAGAAGGGGGAGGGAAATGTTTACCTACTTTCATTTCTGTCCTTGGCCGTTCTGGGTTTTAAAATAAGTAGATTTCAAAGCACTGTGGCTTTCAGAGGGTTAGGAATACATATGATTTTTTGGGTTAATACACTATAGTGTTGGAATTCTTGGATTCTCACTCTTCAAGAGATGGTACTGACATCTCTGGAGATTTATTTTTGATTCACCGAGAGAGATAAAACTGGCTAGTGATGGTAGCAAACTCCATGGAAATTATATAAAAAGCTTTTGTTGGTCACAAAGGGCTGCAACATCTTAAATTCTCATCTTCTTTACAATAATATGTTCTTAATAGTGTCGTTCATACATGTTTAATGTTTTCAATTAGCTTTGTTGTTGTTATCATGATCATTATTTGAAAAGACAGTTGAAACATATGTTACATCTATACTTATTAAAGGAAATGTTTGTCTGCAGTGTCTAGACAAATCTATCACATTTACAGCCATGAAATTTGGCACAGAAGTCAATATTAAGGTGACTCGAATTTTAAAATTTAATATAGAAAATTTTTTATTAATTAATTTGTGTTGTTTTGGGTGATTTATCTCAAATATTTGTCCAGGGATGGGGAACCTGTTTCCTTAAGGCTGCACAGGACCTTCTTGAGTTTCTTATGCAACCTTACCAGTTATTTACAATTATATATATATATATACACTTGTTTTATAAATAAAACAACTGTTACCAATTACCTGCTATTTTCATTTGCCAATGTACAGTTTAAATACTTATACTTGTTTGTACTTCCATAATGCAATCAGTCTATCTAAAAAATAATATAATAACAATTACAGAACAATAACCCTTAAGATTCTGCTTATGCAGCCTTTTGCCCAACTGCCAAAATTCAATGAGGCCTTTCAGTACAAAAAGGTTCCCCATGCTTGTATTTGTCCAAAGTATCATTTCTGATTATTGTAGAAAAAATTCTATGCACCATAGGATAGAACAAACAATTGTCATCCTAATAAGGTTTGTTTAAAAGTCTAATGCAATTTTTTAAATAATAGTCAGTTTTGTCCACAAAATTTTAAGAATTAAAACTAAAAAACCTGTATTTGATGCTGTAATTTTGTTATCTTTTTCAAATTTTTCAGAGTAATAACTGAAACATTTCTCCCTAATTTAAAACAAGAACGGTTGAAATACCTTTTTTTCATTGATTACTAATTAATTGTTTTCCTGTTGAACTCAAAAATTTTCTTCGCAGATGTGATACACTTAACCATCAATTTGGTTGGTATTTAAAACACACAGTTTCAATTTAACAATGGTGGCTAAGCAAATGCAAAAGCCCTTCAATTTAAAAGTGACTTTAATCTCAATTAAGAGATCACCAGATACATTCAAACATAAAAATGAAACTGAGTTTCAAAAATTTCAGACAACCTATCATTATGGATTCATTACAATGGCTTCTGCTATGAGCTGATAAATAAATTAGTGGAAGAAAAGCAGCACTGTTATTAAAAATGAAGATAAAACATAATAAAGATATATTTTCACTTATTGTTTTGAATTACATTATATATATATATATTCTTATTTGAATAAATGAATATTTAGTGAAGAGAATATTCTCTAATTAAAAACGCATAATGGTGTTTAATATCGATTTGCTAATGTGGCCTATGCCCATGCTTTACAGGCATAGTCTGCTACCAATTACCAAATATTTTAAGTGTAATTAGATGAAGCTATATGTGAATGAAGATAAATGAAGTATATATGTAGTTGGCTTGTAAAGTTCATATGCATCTACAAGAATACTTGTAGATGGCAGTCAATGCATTAAATTTACTATAGTTTCCAATTTCAAAGGGTAAATGTGAAATTGAATAACATGACTGCAATTTACATAGAATTTTTGGGTAACCAAGCTGCCATGCAAAGCAAGGGCTAGGTGTATATTTTCGTCAATTTAAACAGGTATTAAAGTTATATTTTTGATCCTCAGAGCATTATTTAAAATTAATCTAATACATGCAGAAAGAAAAATATAGAATGATACATACTTTTACATAAGAAGATATTTTGTATCTCACTAGATTTCACTTGATCACTCTCCTCACCTGAAAGAACCACATCATTTTGAATAAGGCCAGTTACTGAATCTGCAGATTGGATAGTTTCTTTGATTTCACTATTAGACATTTCTATATTGGGTACTGACGAATCTGCAACAAGCAGTCTTTGTTTAGAAGGTGTATCTTGTTCATGCAGAGCTTGCTTGGATGGTATTTGAAAAGGATCCTTTTTGTCATCAACACAAGAATTTATGGTTTCATTTTTAGAATTCAGACAATTATGAGGAATGTGCATCATATTTTGTTGATTTTTATCTTGAAGATGATGCGATTTATGGCTCTGAGTGAAAGATTTTCTTGCTTTTGACCGCTTAATAACTGGATTATTAACATGTTTATTTTGGAATGTGCTTGAATTAATATTATTTCTACTCGTTTCTTCACCACATACTGATGTACACAATGGTGAATGGTAATCAGATGAAGTAATATCTTTGTCTTTAAGATGTATGTTAGGATGACTAGAGTTACAATTATTTGTACATAAGGAAAATTCACCAGGCTCTTCAAATGATGATACAAGTAACCTACTCAAAGACAGTTGATTATCCTTCTCACCTAGAAAACAATAGATATAGATTTTGATTATATTTCTAAAACACCCTTCTAATAATTTAACAGAAAAAAAATCATGTTAACACAATAGGATCTGGACATTTTTATCATTAGAAAAATCGTATAGGTTCAGTGTTTTGCAGCAAAATGAAACAAAATCAGAAGGCAAATTAAAACACACACACATGAAAAATTTCTACAAATGCTTGGAAAAATATTGTAACCTATAATAAATAAACAATGATTTGTTTATAATGTAATGAAGTCACAGTACTTAAAATATTAAGGTTCAGTACATGAGAGATTAAAATTGTTCCCAACAAACAGTTAGCAGTTTAGAACTAAAAGGAAAACTGAACCAAGATTATTTAAAAGACACATTTTTTTTCTTTCTTTTTTCTGGAAAAATGCAGTCACCAAACTTTGGCAAAAACTGTCATTGCATTAGGCCATGGCTAATTAAAACTCTTTTTAATGGTATCTACATATATATTATGAATAGAAAAAATAATATGCATTTGATTGAAGATATTTACAGCTTTGCAAAAATATGAAATTTTAATGCTTTATCTGTTATTATAAACTTTTGTCTTACTGCAGTTTTATAAAATAAAGAAATGGATATACCAATTGTGTCTACAGATAAAATCATAACAGCTAGTTGTTTATATAAGGAAACAGGACAAATTTTATTATTCTTTAGAAGAGTAAAATATTCATAGACTGAGTTTCAAAAATCCAAATTCACAATTTTTATGATGTAATAAGAGTTCATCATTAAATTCCCATGTTCAGATAAGACTATTTCTTTGAAATAAGTATTAGAAAAACTGAAGCAATATTGATATTAAATTTCAGTCCTTACTATTTTACATTTGGAATTACTGGTTTTTAGATTATTCCAAGTTTTATAAAAGGTAGCAATTTTGCTTTCATTTATAAGGAAATCCTGCAAAGTAGAAAAATGACACAGGAAAAAATCAAGACCATTCAGATTTTGCTAACACTTTCTTTTAAGATAAGTCAAGAGGATGTTTTGCAAAAACCCAGTACCACTAATGCTTTCAAGAATTTTATTAAGATTATTTTCCTTGAATTTCTATAAAAGTTCAGTATTACAGAAGGAAATATTTAAAAAAAATTCTTTGATAACCTTTCTTGAATAAATAGCTTTTTTCTAAAATAAGCTTGATAAATTAAAAGTCCTTTTTTGCTTAAAAAAAAATCATTCTTTTCTGCTTTTCTCAAGAATTATGTGCATCGATGCATCCTGAAGCATTTAACATATCCCAGAGATTCAAAACTCTTAGGCTTAATTAAATATTTTTGATTGAAACACATTAGTTTAATTAAATATTTCTGATTTAATAAGATCATCATATATATCTTTTAGTACATATAATGTACCAAGAAATTTAAAAAACTTTAAACATAATTTGATGCAAATTTTTAATCCATCATGTGCAGTTGATATTACACAATTGCGATTAAACATCGTTTGAAATTTAAAAGGATATTGCATTCTGTTTTGCATTTATAATTTTCTTCCCAATCTTTTCTTCCTCATGTAAGTTACTAGTTGTTTTGCATTGGTCTTCATAATAAAAATTTACATTTATCAAACATGTATTACATTTTGATTTTCAAAAACAAACAAGCTCTGCATGTGTTTTGACATTTTTGAAGAGAAAATGTGTTAATCATCAAATAGTTTTGTCAACAGATTAAGTAGTAACATTAGAAATAATAGGTTATTTGTTTCTTTAGGCTGTTGTATGTTTTAAATTGTTAAATGAATGCAGACAAAATGTTCTTAAAATTTCTTTATCCTAGCAAGATAATGAAGACAAAATATAGCTAGCATACTACTTTTTCAAATTTTAGCAATTACTAATATAATAGCCCAGATCCTCCGGCAACGCTCTGACGTCACCAACAATAAAACTTGCGCCATAGCACTGCGAGACATTAAACAGCATTATTTCATTGTTAGAGAATCTAAATTTCAGTAATTTTAAATTTAAAAAGGTAATTGTTGTTCTAATTTCAAATTTAATAGCTCTGAAATAGTGAAATAAAATTTGCTATACATTGATATAAAATTTATATCTCTATGATGAATAGTTCCCGAGAAATTTTAAATTATATTAATCCTACATTTCAAATTAATTTCCATTTTTCAATAGAAAGTAGTAAATTACGTCAGTGGTATATCATGCGCGTGATAGTTTGGACGCCAAATTGTATCTGAATGCAAGTGTGGCGATGTTGTTTTCTTGCCAAGAATTAAATTAGCCACCAGTGACGTGAATCTACCATTCGTTCTCACCCGCTGCCAGTTCCCGTAAATTCCAGCTCACACGATGACTATCAACAAATCGCAGGGGCAAACTTTTGATCATGTTGGAATTTATATCGATGAGCCTGTCTTTTCACATGCATAGCTCTGTGTTGCACTTTCAAGGTCCAGGGTTCCCAATCACGTTAAAATTTACACAAAGACATCCGAAGTACAAGGAAAATTACTAAACAACGAAAAATACTTCACACGGAATGTCGTTTAGCAAGAGGTTTTATGAATAAAGAAATATTTAAATAATATGCAACTAAAAAAAAGTATTTCCTGTCATAAAACATATGTTTATTTTGTTTTCAATCAATGTTAAACATTTCTCTAACATATATATCTATTTAAACACTTCAAATTTGAAGGGAAATCTCTCGAATGAAGAGACAATTTGCACCCGTCAAACCATGACGGGTGATTTTCTAGTTTGCTAATAAGAGGATTATATACACACTAGCCCTATTTACACAATGCATATAAAACGATAAATAAAAAATATTTGAAATTTTAAATGAAACAAAATTATTATTAATATTATCCTTTTGAAGCTTTACCTTCATCCTGAGAGATTTTAAGAGGCAAATATCCATCTTCATATTCTCCTTGAATAACCAATTTTTCTTTTTCAGTTAATAGTTCTGCAATGAAATGTTTGAAAAAAATCAATACAGAGTAAGATTTTAAGCAGATTCTAAATCCAAAAATAATTATCAGCATTCTGTTGACTTGCTTTGGGAGCAAAATCCATTAACCTGGCTACACTGTACCAACTCAGCATTCTGCAGAAAATTTAAAAAATGCAAATTCTATTTGATATTTTTAAATTGTGCAAACTGTTTAAAGCACATCAGTCTCAAAATATTTTTTCCACCAAAAAAATACTACAACATGCTTTTATTTAAATTGACAAATTTTAACCAAAAATACGCTACAGTACAATATTAATTAAATTGACAAATTTTATGGGATATTAATACTTTACAGTATATATTATTTGATACTGATACAAATTATATAAAATACAAACTCAAGATTTTATAAAGCTAAGGATCTGCAGAACATTATAACAATAATAATAAAAAGATCCTTATTCATTATCAGCATTTCCTTGATCATTAAGATTTATTGTTTATATGAGCAATTTGGTATATCACTTTGTATCCTTAGCTTTAGGTGTTTTATTGAAAAATGGGGTAAAATTACAAAATTATACAACACTGAAATGATATTTATAAACCATTGGTTATCAAATGATAAAGAATTCGCTAAATTATCTAGTAGTACAGATGGAAGGCGATACTTTCTCGAATGTTGATTTTTGTTCTTAAAAATGAATTTTGCTTAAATTACAAAATTTAATTTAGAAGAATGAGCTTGAAAATAAAAGACATAAAAAAATCAGAAGTAATAAACACATCTGTAAAAATTCTAAAACTATTTATCAATTGTTCTTACATTATAACAAATTTTCCATTATGATTGTAAAGTCAAAATAGCGACCTATTAAAAAATACTTATAATTTTTATGTAATGTGTGAAATATTCATACATCAGAAATCAAAATAAATGATTTAAAATTGAATTTTTACATTTAAATGAACAAATGAATGAATAACACTAACATGCAGATTAATGAAATTTGTTACATGTATATCCTGTTTTGATGCTACATGAGGCATCTGTTTTAGAAAAGACTAGTAATTTTGAACTGTGGTCAAGTAATTGTGAATAGATGCAAAATTTGTAAAAAAATAATTTTCTTTGAATTATTATTTATTTAATGTTTTATAAATTAATCAATATTTTCGAAATGCTAAAATAAGCAGTAGTAACTTACTAGCTTTGTCAAGTTTACCACCAAATTGAAGCAGGATATTCTGGAAGAGAAATAAAAATATAGAGATTCTGAATTGTAAATATTAAACAAGGGAGAAAAAAAGTCTTAAATTCAACAAATTACCCAAATGCATTTAATATGATTTGCCATCTTCCTAATTAATTCATCTTTTTCTTCTGTTTGGAAAAAACGAGCAACTGTATTATCTATGAAAGGAGAAGAGGAAAATACTTAATTCAGTTAAATAAAAGTCTTAAAACATTAATCAGCTTGCTCTCTGTATACAAAGGTTAATTTCAAATCAACATAAATTGATTTTAAAATGTCCTTGCCAAATTTTGAAAAAGAGGGATTGTTCAATCAAGGCATAATAGACTTGAATGTAACAAATATCAGCTAGGACTTTAAAAGTGAACAATATAAAATTAAAATAATTTCAGCAAATAAAAATACATATTTTAAATAATAGGTACAGTCTGCAACTTTTTATAGATCGGGCAGTCGCTATAACTCGGAGAGTTATTATCGGATCTTCACAAAACTGGTGTCAATGGAAATGTCTCGAGGAGACAGGTTTATTCGGAATATTCTCCTCGAGACATTTCCATCAACATCAGCTTTGCAAAGATCCAATAATAACTCCCCGAGTTATAGCAACTGTCCAATCTATAAAGTTGCAGACTGTACATCAGCTAGTTAATTGTATTATAAAAGGCAGAAAAAACAAAACAAAATCTATTTAAAATGGCTGTTATACTAAAGACAATAACTCTATTATATTACTAAACCAGAAACAATTGGGAAAAATAGCATTATACTGTTACCCCTTTAAGACCAAACACACTTTTGTAACAAATGGATTAAACGCCGACTACAACGCAAAAATGGACAGTATCCACCATTTAATAAGAATATATCTGTAGAGATTCGGGAAACAAGAAAAGTAATTTTTTCCGGCATTTACTGCATACAACTAACCAGGAAGCGGAAATATAAGCTAATTTCTAACCTGCACAATCGAACAGACTCAGTCTTAAAGGATTACATATGGTCGTTTTAGAAGCTATTGAATTTGAATTAGAGTGTAATTGTTCTATATTTCAAAATATTAATTAGAAGAATAAGTTTGCTGTTGTAGCAATATGCTGAAATATGTTAAACAAAAAGGAACAGTGAAGTTTTACAACAAATTACAAAACTGATAAAACAAAATGGCAGATGTTTCAGTTAATGCAAAGAAAAGCCTCTAACATCTGAATATTCTAAATAAGTTATTGATTACTTTTCACTTTAAAGGCATTGAATTTTCTGTTATGATTATATGCTGCTGTAGTACAAATAAAACCAACTGTTTGATTTTGATCTTTACTGTTCAATATTCGGTTTTTCCTTAAAATCAGCACTAATAGCAAAGTACATTTTGGCAGATCCATATTGTTGATATAAAACTATTTCATAGATTCTTTTTTCAGTAACAAACGATTCTTTATTGAATAGAAATTGATTGGGTTATGACTAATCAGACAGTTTGGCATTTCTGTTACAGTATTGTTAAGATAAACAATAAAAATGATTTTAATTGGATTAGCATTTATTCAGCATTCTGAATTAATTCCCACAAATAAGTAAACTTTCAATCATATTCCATAAAAACAAATAAAATTTTATACTTGAAAAAAAAAACAGCAAAAAGTTTCAAAAACTCACTTTCTACATCACAGGATTTCTTCAATTCAACAGAACTGAAAGGGATAAAAACGTACAGTTAATTGTAAAGTATTTATGATTAGCAGATTTAAATTAGACATAAAATATATTAAAATATGATGTTTGAGGTAAGTATTGGCAATATTTTAAAAACAAAATATAGGATATATTTTCATAAGAATACAGTTTTATATTCAATATAAATATTACTCCAATACATACAGAATTTTTTCATATTCTTTCATTTTCTGGTGTTTATTCTTGGTCGATTTCTCTTCATTGTATTCACATTTCTCAGTCTGAAAAAAAAAGCAAAATATATGAAAAATATAACATGCAACTGAATAATAAAAAAAAAGCCTTTCACTTAATAAAAATATACAAAAATATCTTGTAGATATAAACATTTTGAAATAAATATTACAACTGAGCATTGCCTTTGAAAGAAAATTTTCAACTGCAATATCTGTGTTGAAGCTAGGATGCTATGCAGATTTTAAACAACAAAGGTCTGGATATCTATACTTATAAAAGGCAATGTTTGTGTGTGTGCATGTGAGTTTGTATGCGCGTGATGTCCAGACAAATCTGTCACACTTATAGTCATGAAATTTGGCACACAGGTAGTTGTAATGGTGACTGAATGCACCTCGAAGCCAGAATTTTAAAATTTAATCTAGAAATTTTTTTTATTTATTGTTTTGTGTTGTTTTGGGTCATTTTTGGCATGTTTATGGCTGTAGTATCTTTTCTAATGATAGTTGAAAAACAATCGATGCAACATTGGATAGAACAAACAATTTTCTTTCGAATGAAATCTGTTTTGAGCTTCAAATGTAATTTACTGAATTTTGAGAATTTTTTAAAAAAATAGTCATTTTTACAATTGAAATTTTATTTTTGTTTTTAAATTTGCTGCATGAGACGTTCTAATGACACTATTATTTTCAATTTTTTTCAGCTTATAACTGCAAAGATTCTGTCGGATTTAAAACAAGAATGGTTAAAGTATCCTTTCCTGTTTTTTTAAATTTATTTTTTCCTGGTCAGTTGAAATATAATTTTCCTGTAGCGAGTTTTCTCCTGCAACACTTATCTGGAATGTTGCTGGCAATTTCATTGGCTGATGGGGCAGAGTGCAAGTGACGTCATAACTTTCAATTGAAAAGACTTTGATTATTATTTTTGGCAGTGTCTTAAAGTGTTTATGTCTTGCATATTTTACTTGCTATATAATAATAATTTTCACATTGCAATTTTTTAATATTGTTTCGCATTAAAGTACTGTATTGTTTTGATACAGTTGAAATGTCATTATGGCGAAGAAAAATAAGCGGGAAAATAAAAAATGTGCATCTTTTGTTTTGTTTTCAGAACTTTTTCATGTCATTGTGGGCGTTTTTTTTTCTTTTTCTTTTCCCATTGTGTTCAAGTCCAGATTCCACAAACAACACCATGTGCATACTGCTAGTATATGATAAAAAGACTATGTTACTCTTGATACCTTATGCTTTTGGAGATCAAGCAATAATTCATAATCAAATTAAACAGAAAAAATTATAAGTAAATAAATAAGTTGGTAATTTCATCACATTTACAAATATTCTATTGCATAATGTAATTAAAATTTTTAACAAATTTGAGTTTGAATCTTTAATGATTGAAAATGTCTATTTCAAAAAACTGTGATTAAAACTCATTCATAGAAAAAGAATTTTATTTCAGCACAATAAATTAAATGAAAACCAACAACATGTTTTAATAAAATAGCACCATACATTGTTGATAAAAGTAGCTAATTTTAAATTCTGGTTTCAAATGGGAAAAGTTTTCAAGATATATAGATTTTTTTTTTTATTGATAGTACATATTTGTAGTTCAAGGCAGTATTTTGAAAACTTGCACTTTGCTTTTATTTTAAAAAATTTAATTTTTTTAGACACTTTTTCCACAAATTGCAATACAGAAGCTTCCTTAGGATTCTTTTTAAACAAAAGCAAAAGATTTTATTCCTTATACAAAGCAGATAACTTGCTATACATCATTCTGATATATGGAACTTTAAAATAAGACTATAAAAATTTTATTTTTAACTGTACAATATGAGAAGCAAATCCAGTAAACTATTCTTTGACTAAAAGAACTATACACTGTTCTGGTGATATAAGAAATTCAAAGAAAAATTATAAAAATCTTATTCTTAACTCTAACATATGAGAAACAAAGCCAGTAAATTGTATGAACTAATCAGAAGCCAACATTTTGCTTATTTAGAGACCATGAACATATTTTTCAAGAAATGACATTCTGTTTCTTGCAAGCTATATCAACAATACCCATCTAATTTCAGTTGATGCTCCCTACTTTATCTCTTCAATTTCTGCTTATTCTAATAAAACACTGTGAATTATTTCTGTAATACTATGCATAACAACTTAATTAAAAATTGGGATAAAATGTATAAAGAACCAATCACCAATTGGCGCTTTTTCAATTCAGGAGCACAAGCATTTTTAATTTCTCATACTATTTCTCCAACATACAAATCCAATTCACTTCTTCTAATAAAGCTTTACTTTAAAAACTTTACATAAAATCTTGCATAAAAATACCATTTTGGCAAATGTAATATCTAAAAAGACAAGAGAGAAAAAATAACCCAAGACAAATTATTGGAATAAATAAAAGCCCTTTGCAATCAAAGGAATACCTAATAGAGCCGGAAGCAATACGGGTAAGATCGGAAGGAGTGCAATACCGATCTGACATCTATACCTTGACTTGAACCTAAAAACCTATAAAATATAGCATTTAAATTTTTTAAATGCGTCACATGGTAGGTTGAATAATCAAATTCAACTTGATAATTGATATGAATATACAAAATTATATGCATTGAACACAAGAAAAGAAGCAATACATTTCAGAAAATAAAACAATAAAAAATATTAATTTCAAAATCTAGCAGTTTTCCTTTTCATGACAAAACTCTACAAAAAACTGAAGTAAAATTTAAGCATGCTATACATAGTTTGTAGAGTACATACCACAGAATCAGTCAAAAGTTCATTGTGTGTTTGTGATAAACTTTCTCCGATATTGGTAGAGCAACTAAATGAGAAACATAAAATTATCATACACTAAAATATTAACAAAATGAAAGAATATTGATAAATTATAAAGCTCTAAAGAGAAAGTAAGCTTTTTCTGGGGTCATAAGTTTTTACTCTCAAATAAAAAAAAATTAATTAGATAAAGTTTTAATATTTAATAGCATTTTTTTGGATTTCTTAAGCTTTTTACTTAAGTTTTTAAATATATATTACTTTAAAAAATACATTAAAATCAGTGGAGAACAGGACATTTGATTACAAATAATGATATAGAAACTCACACTTTATAACAATTATTACTTTTCCAAGCAGTGAAACAAATTTGATATGCAAAACAACATCATCATGATAATTAGTTCACAGGCAATATACATTCAATAATAATTTTTCTATATCTTATGGAACCTTAGGTGACCAACCTGTTTAACAGGATTATAAGATGCATTTCATTTCAATTAAATCTTTTATGTGTAGATTCTCTCATCAAAGTAATTTTGGATTTCAAGTTGTGATAAATATAACCTGTTCTAATTTAGAAACCTTATACCTCTTCTGTTTATTGTGCCACACATCTCTAATTGAGGCTATTTACATGATGCCACAGTCCTATAACAAATTAACATATATATCATGTAATATCAAACTTCAATATGAAGCTAGGCTGTGTTGTAATTTCATATTCTTTTTCCTTCTCAAAAATGGATTCCAAAATTAAGCTGTCATTTCTCATTTGGTGTGCATCAGACAAAAATGGAGAACTTCTCTCCATTGGGGTCAATGATCTCACCTCACATTTGAGTTTTTATGGCAAACAGGAAACGATGGCTATTCAACTGGTCAATTAATGTGCTAGCTGAACTAATATATGTTCATAAAAAAATGCAAGAAAAGTAAGCAGAAGTATTCAGATTCAGAACTGTGTGTGTATACTACCGAATATGTTTTATAATTTACTTGCAATCTTAGAAGGGTTTTGCTTGCAGACACAATAAAAAATTCATTGTATTAAAATATGAAAGCAAAGCCTTAAGCTAATGGAATGATAATGTATTTTTATACATCAAGATATATGTCAGGAAAGAACAGCACATTGGACAACTTATGAATTAAAAAAAAAAAGTAAAATAAAGTTTTTTAAAGTCTTAAAAAATGTTTTTAGGCAGTTAAGTAAAATAAAAAGTTGGGTCATTCCATGAAAATAGTTACCTTTTACACCTAAATAAAATTTCAATGCAACTATAATTGCGATACATCATTTTTTTCAGTGAAATTTCTAGTTTCTAGATCTGCCAACAGAATTTTCCAATAGTGGCCAATTTGAATTTTATTTTAGAAAGAACACATGCTTGTATTTGAGTGTTTTTAATCCTATTTTTTCTGCTTAACACACAACTTATTTTATAAACTTATTTTCATTTTTCCTGTTCAATGAATACATTTTTTGGAAGATTGTACAGCTAACTGCTTGTCAAGAAGACAATTTCTGAATATCCTAAGAGGTAATTATATTTTTCTCAACAAATTTTTACTTAGTCGCTCTTTGTTACGTTAGTCACAAAATTCTTAATTTTCTCTCTTAAATTAAAGAGAGTACTTCTAGAATTTTTATTTTGTGAATTTTCTTAACTTGTTAGCTAACTTATATGAATCATTTAAAAATTTTAATGCAGTTCTATTTATTAATGATTTAGAGCTGTGACTAATGTAACTTATCAAATGTGACTAACGTAACAAATATTATTGTTACGTTAGTCACATCATTTTTGACTCTTTAAAATAACTTCCTCCTTTTAAAATTTCAAAAAGTATTGCTAACATATTTTAAAAAATTAAAGTCTTTTTTTTTTTGGTCAGGAATCAGAATGGTGAGACCAAGCACAGCAGAAAGAAAAAGAGCCATACTGGACAAAGTGAAGTTAAAAAGCTTGAAGATAAAATAAAAGGCAAAAATGGAATGAGAGCTTTAAGACTAAAAAGAAAAGGGAATAAGAAACTGAAGCAGCAAAGCTGAAAATGTGAAAGATGAGAGTGAAAAAAAAGTCAGTCTGCTATGAGCCAACTTTTAGAGCATATTCATCACCACAAGCATTAGGAAAAGCAGTAAGGAAAGTTAAGAAGTCTTTCCCTTCTAGTCCAAGGATAAAGCAAGCAGTTATGGAGAAATTAGCTTCACAAATAGGGCTCTTAATTCCATCTACTAAACCTCAGAAGAAGAATGGCCTGAGTGTGAAAGCTTTTTACTATCGAGATGATGTATCAAGACAACTTCCTGGAAAAAAAGATGTAAAGTCCATTCGAAATATAGAGATCAATAAAAAAAGCACGTTTGCAGAAACATGTGTTAATGTACAACTTAAAAGATGCATTTCAGTTATTTAAAATTGATCGTCCTAATATTGAAATTGGGCTCTCAAAACTTTGTGAACTTTGTCCCTCAGAAATTGAAACTGTGGGATGTAGATCAAAGTATGATGCTGCCCATATTGCGAGAATTTTGCTTTCCTTTTAAAAACGAGCAAATGGAAAAGGAATAATATTAAAACTGCCAATGAATAAACAAGTTAATTGTTTGCAACAAATATAACGCTGACTGCACTAGTCAGATGGTGCATCAGCACATTTTAAGAATCAATATAGCATATCATTGCTGTTTTCTGCTTTGTACCATGGAAAAGGGCCTCATGATGGCATTGGTGCAGTTTTGAAGCATCATGTGTGGAAGAAGGTGCTGCAGGGACAAACCATCATCAAAAGTGCTAGTGAGTTTTCAAAGTGGATGCCGCAGACATAAATATAAAATGCCTTCTTGTAGAAGAGAAAAAAATTCTGCTTGAACTGGCTGCAATTGAAAAAGGTTTTGAATCAATTAATGAGCTCAAAGGCATACAGTCTTGCCACTGTATAAAAAAGCAGGCCCTTCAAGTGACCATGTGTTGATGATGTGCAGATAGTCCAGAAAAAAATTCATTTTGTCAGGACCTATTGAACTAAGTGGAAACCTGCCATTTTATATCAAATATGAAACTAGAAGAGACATTAGTGCCCTCTACAGAAAATTTAAGAAAGGACTCCATTTGTATTAAAATTGCTTTGTATCAACTCTTCATTTTTAAACACTTTATTAATGATGATCCAACTGTTACGTTAGTCACACCATTGAAATTATAAAAACATCAATAAATAATTATTGTTGATTATTAATCATTCCAAAATTGTTCTTACTACAAACTTAATATTCCTATGTAATACCATAATTAATTACAGATTTTTTTATTAACAAAATTCAGAAAAATCTAGTGCTAAAGCCAGGCTATCTTTTATGTGGTAACTAAATTGTTACGTTAATCACACAGTTAAAAACTTAATTTAATTTGGTTAAATAATTATCTTTTAAAATAATTTCTGCATGGATATGTTATATTGACTAGTATTACATAAAATATAAGGCTAAAAGGTTTCATCAGAGATTATTTAAGAGCATTTTGTCATATTATAGCTTGTTAAAATCTTTCCAAAGTTACGTTAGTCACAATGGAATGACCCAGTTACAAAATTTCAATAAAAACATATTTTACAATGAAAAGGCTAAATATGAAATTAAATTAATAAATAAAACAGCATCTTCATGTCTTACCTTTCATACAATGTAAGAAAAACCGAATGTTAAATATTTGTAGAAATAATAAAAATGTTTGAATTTCATTACAATGAGAAGTATTGTAGTAAATTATTAATAATTAGAGAAAAAAGTTGCATGAGAGCCAATATGGCATGAGTGAAAAGAACATTCCTTTAATTTAAAGATGATATAAAAAATTAATTTTGGATAACAACATCCGTCAAAATAATTAACAAAATTTTGTTTAACTTCTAATGTAATGAATTAAAAATGTAATTAAAATTTTGAAAATATTGCTCTGAATAGCACATTGTCACCCTCCACAATATGTCTACTAATTTTGGTAGCTTCTAGGCATGAAAAGTTGCCCTCTACAGTACTAACAGAAATGCAATATTTACTTAAATTATTACAGATTAATATTATACGCACCTTAAAAAAAAACAAAAAATGATATTCAAGCCAATAATAGGAATATAATGTATAGCCCAATGAATTTTTTTTTTTTTTTTTAAGTTGGGATATGGAGGAGTTTTCTGCTTTGTTTATTTACATTTAAGTGCTGGGACTACGTAATTCCAGTGTAATGCTAAGTTGATGGAATCTTCAAAGCGGAAGTCCAAAAGTCCAGCAGATAAAGTCAAGTAAAAAAACCAGAAAACTCATCCATATATTATATTTCTATACAATATGCTTTAATTATTCTATATTTTAATTTTAGTTTGTAAGGCCTATAATACATTAGAATACAGCTTTAAAGCTTAATTGCAAAAAAACATATTTCACAAAAAGATATTTTTATTCAAGTTGATTTTTTAATGACAATGTTTCTTAATTTATGTAATTAACCTACTGTGAGATTCCTTCTGAGCCTGTTAAGAAGTTCATTCTGCTACTAGTCTGAAGGTCTACCAAATCTGCTTTCTGAAAATAATAAAAGAAATGTTAGGGGTAAAATACTTATTTTTTGGAAAATAATTCAGGTCAGGTCTGTCATATTCAAATGTTAAAAAGTAAACACCGTCAGCTTTCAATAAAAAATAATTTTACGTAAACTTTATATTTAAAATTTTTTTTACTACCTGGAATATTTTTTCAAGATCTCAGCTTTGATCTTTACCACACAGCATAAATTAAAAACCATTTAAATCTAATAATTAAACTTAATAAATATTCAGTGCAGATGGAATAAAAATAAATAGTCCAAGTAATATTTTAAAAAATTAAAGGTATACAAAACTATGAATATAATAGAAAGTACTATAGCCTTTTAATATTTTATTGTGTTAACTCTATGAGCCTTATCCCGCCTCGTTCGACAGAGGTTTGGACTTGGGTGCCTGAGTGCAGTTTACGGGAGAAAAGTAGTTCCTTTCTTTGTTGACAATTAATCGTCCAAATTCGGGTGCCGTTCTTCTGTAAAGACAGAGAGGATTCCATTCTTTTTTCATGCATGAAAATTTACTTCAATTTCTTTCAAAATTTCTTCTCAATCTAGCCGGGTTCAGAAAGTTAAATAAAAACTGTTTATAAAAAGGCAATCAAAGCAAACACAAGAATGATGACATTTGCTTAATCAAAATCATCAGCTGTGCTATTCATGATAATGGAGGCTTATGTTAACATGCTCACAATAATATATTACAAAAGATATTATAAGATACTTGATTAAATGACAAGACAATTGTTGAATAAAAATATAATGACAAATCTCTTTATAGTAAGACATCTACTTTTGAAATAAGACAACAAGAGAACTGGAAAGCATTTTTTTTTGTTAATTTTTATGTTGAATAGACACATTACACTACATTATAGGTCATTACAAAGAAAATTTATAATAATAATAAAAAATCAACACTAGCTGTAAAGATATGCTAACACAAAATAAATTAAGTAAGAAAATAGTGTGATGAAATAAAAGCATAAGTTTGGAAAAAGGAACAGCTTTTTCATGAACAATGCATTGTTACAAATTGTCATGAATTTGTTGTCTAAATAAAATTCATTTCAATACCAAACAACTGATATATTCTTCAATAAATTGATAAAAAATGTTAAATTTCAAATTAGTAAACAATATCAAGACATTTAAGTGTCATTTAGAGTTTTTACATTGATGATCAAAACCTTTTCTGTATAATGAGTACTTAACAAAATATGGATAACTTTACCCTTCTTCTATCTACTTCCAAATAAATCAATAATTATGTTCAATAAATCATGTACAGTGTATAAGAACTGGTACATCATAAAAAGTTAGTCATATTGAATTTACATAGCCCCAACCTGATGCCATTCTAGAACATTCCAGAATATAGAGCTTACCAATTTTTAAAAAAGTAGAATTGATTCGAATTTTGATGAAAATAATTCATGATCTTTATATTTTATCTGTAAAAATAATTTGATTTTTGTATTAATTAAAAATAAAATTAATGTTCAAAAACAAAAACTTCAAAGAAGTACTTTTAACGATTTTAATTGCACTTAAATATCTCTCCCCATACTACATTTGACATATACTAAACATTTTCAATTAAAACTAAAAGTTAAGTATAGTTTAAATTAAATTTATGAAAAATATTTTAGTTCTTGAGATGTATATTACTTTACTTACGGATGAATCTGTCAGTTCGGTCATGTAACCGTCGTTGAAACAAAAAACACGAGAATTTTCATCCTCGTCACATGAAAAGTTTACATGATGTTCATTACTGGAAGAAAATGGGAGTATATTTTGATCATCTTCATCTGCAATACTATCAGAATCCATCAATTCTGGATCACAAAAACTTTTAACAGCCGGACTGAACAAAAAATCTCAAATAAAAATGTCCAAAGAAAAGTTTTTCCAGAAAAAGAACTCCTATAGAATTTAAAATATTTTGAAAGTAATTAGATCTTTTCAAAGAGTTTGAGAGTAATTTAATAATCCAGAAAAAGGAGACCGAATAACCAAACACTTTCAAAAATAGCAACAAACACATGGAATGGAAAACATTCGGTTTAATTCACTTCAGTTTGTGATACTTGCTGCTCAATCGTTCGGTTTTACCTCGATTATTCTTAATTAACTATCTCTTATCTTTAAAAACTTGTCTGACTTGATTTTTGGATTTATAGACGAGTTTTCTGTTTTTTTACTTACATTAAAAACTTTGACTTTATTTGCAAGGCTTTTGGACTTACGCTTTGAAGATTCCATTGAGCATTACACCGGAATGACGTAGTCACCGCATTTTAATGTAAATAAACAAAACAGAAATCTCGTCCATATGTTTAGAGGCGTAGTATTTTTGCTATTTTCAATTTTAAAAATCTATTCTAGATAACTGTTTTTTAAATCACACTTAATTTTGAAAGAGTCATTAAATGCACGCAATATTTTGAAAAGAAAATAAAAATTTTTTCTTTTTAATGAACTTTCTGCAAAGGTTTCCGTTTTTAGTGCTATATACTGCTAAAAGATGGCGTCCGCAGTGAAAACTACTTTTGAAGGATCTTTTACTATCAGTTAAATTAACCACAAATACTGCAATCAAGCACCGAAGCTAAATCTGTCACAGTTCGCAAGCCCCTTTCCATTGAATCACAAATCTTATAATTTCCTACTCCAATCACAGTTACGGGTCTATTCTGGTACCCCCGGTTGGGTTGGGAGACGTCACTTTTTCCGCCCGTTAACGGCAAGTGTGATTCTCGTACCCGTTTTTCCAACCTGTTGGGATCTCGCGCGGTCGAGGAAAGGACTCCGATTTCTCGCCAGCTCTGTACCTGGCGTAAACGCTATTCGCTAGCGAGAAATGTTGTTTCGATATCAGAACTTATTAAATTTTCGTTTAAAATGGAGGCTGCTAAGACGTTGATTGTGTTCTGAAAGGGTTTATCAGTATAAATGTAACCCATTTCACCAATCTGAAGAAGAATTTATCAATTACTTCAGATTTTTTAAAAAGTAGTTAAATCTTTTATCGAATTTAAATGATTTAATCTAATAATTTAATACGACAATCTAAAGTAATTAAATCTTTAAAATTAGTTAAATCTTTTACTACTCCATCAAGATAGTCAATAATGATAGGTGATAATTAGCTAAGATCAATTACATTTAAAGATTTAATTACTTAATATTTTCTTAGTAAATTAAATTAGGGTAACATTTTAACATTTTTTTAAACATTGAGTGTGGAATGACTTTCCTCATTCCGTATATGTCATTACAATTTTTTTTATTTGGGTTTTAATTTAAAGAAATTTGTCAAATATTTACAAAGTAATTGCAAAATCTGACAATAAAATGATTTTTCTTGTTCCTTGATAAAGATGTAATTTTTTTAATGTTGTGAAAACTTGCTGAATTTAATAACTTTTTTCATGTTTTATTTTCTTATGTAATCGGAAAAATAAACAAATGGTTTGTAATATTAATTTATAAGATTTATTCATGTTGAAATAATTGGCATGGAAAAAAGTTTATTCCCAGATAGCAATTTTAGTTTGCAGCAAGCTTGCCACAAATTTGTCATGACAAGAGTGCAAGCTTGCAGTAAGCTTGCAGCAAGTTAACGAAAGCTCCGAAGTCACCACGAAACGAACTTGCAGCAAGCTTGCCGTGCAAACTTATTGCAAATTATAGCAAAAACAGAGTACGAAACACAACCCGGGATAGAACTCGCGACCTCCCGGTTCCGAAGCGGAGACGCTAACCATTGAGCCAGTTAAACTCTGAGAGGAAAAGATAGATTTCGCTAATACATCGTTCGATTCGATTCGTATACGATTCTTATTTCTGGAGTTCATTAATTTTTTGAGTTGAGAATATAATTTGAAGTCAAAGAGAAAGCGATTTTCGCTAATAACTACGTTTTGCTAGTAGAATAAATAATGAAATTAGAGTTCAAAAGTAATTACTTTAAAATGGGAAAAAATGTCTAGTTATTATTGTTCAACAAACACTGACTGTTTTTTAGATTTAATTTTGTTTACAAACGTTAAAATTTCAACATTGAGAAAAATCGATATAGTTTTCTTTAAAGTGAGAGTGATATATTTAGTAAAAAGATGGAAAATGTTTCAAAAAATTTTTTTTATAAAAAAGTTATTTTTTTCACAAATTATCATTGATTTATTGAATTAATAAAAAAGAATTACGGTCTAGGAGATGCTAATAAAAATAGGATGTTTTTTAAAACAGAGACAAAGATAATTATCTCCTTATTGTGCTATCTTTGCAGGAAGCTTGTTTTGCAAAATTGCAACAAGTTTGATTTGCAAAGGAGGTGGCGCTATTTGTCACATCGAACTTGCTACAAGTTCGATTCAAGTTTGACGCGTCAAATTTTGACATGACAAGTCAAAATCAAACTTGCTGCAAACTTACGTGCTATCTGGGTTACTTTTCCTCTCTCTAGAAAACTGGTAAAATTACATCAATATATTGAAAAAAGACTGCAATTTATGTTCGATAAATGTATAATATTATTATAAATGTACATTTTGTAAAAGATAAAAGGTTTAACGCCCCCCCCTTAACAATGGACTTATGAAAGCAAGAAAGATGCATTATAATGCATCTTATAAGAGCAGAAGTTAAATCTTCCCACCTCTTACCCTTGGTGTCTTTTGAAAAGATGCGATCGACTTTCCAACTTAAAATTTGTGGATATTTTTCAAAATAATCTAGCATAATTTCGAATTGGGAAGCAAATGTACACTTCTCCATAGTTCCTTTGGCGATTCAAAACTCGAACTGAATCTGAAACCATAAACAAAATATCGCAGACGATCGCTTGATTTGCTGCGCGCGCAGCAGAAATACGCCACTTCCTAGCGTAAAGCGAGATGTTGGAAACGACCGAGGTACGAGAATCAGACCCCTTCTTTCGGTCGAGAAAAAGCCATTAACATCTCGCGGTCGAAAGGCTTAACCCTCCCAACCCAACCGGGGTACGAGAATAGACCTGTTAATTAGGTTTTGCTGCGAAAATTTGGTTTCGAACGATTTTAGCGACGTTTTATCGTTATTCTTCGAAAACGCATATTATCAGAATGGTGAGTCACGTGAAATCCTTTGAAACTGCGATCGGGTGGAAAGTGCGATCAGGAGGGGGAGGGGGGAGTGTGAACGCGACAGGAAGGGACAGTCCATATAGTTGTGGTTTTACGATCTTCTTTCTAAGCACTGGAAATTAGCTTTTACAGGCGCCATCTTTTGATAGATTGGTTGGTTGGTTGTGTTGTGTTTTCTGGCACAAGAGCCATATTTGACTATGCTGCGCCAAACACATGGTACATAGATGTTACCAAGTTAATAATAGAAATTCCATTACAAAAAGGAAAAGTTACATCTTTTGATAGAAGATAGAACTAAAAACTAAAACTTTTCAAAAATATATTAAAAAGAAATATTTTTTAAAAAAACACTTTAGTTAAATATTCAACATCCCCATACTGGGATAGTTTATACTTATGCACTGCGGAATCAACGTCAAATTTTTCAGCGTGTAAATTCAGTTATTTATTAAATTTTGAACATAATATTCAAATCCAGCATCAAGAATCCAACGCATTTTTTCTAACGCTATTTATGAAAATCAATTTTGAGAGGGAAAGTCCTTTCTAAGAGGGAAGAAATCAAGGCACTTTTTGACGTGAAAAACGTCTATTTGCTCATTACTGGTCATCGGTCGAACTTTCTTGTGTGACAAAATAAATTCAGATTTGAATCGCTAATACCAACGATACAATTAATGCGTAAGCGATTGTTCAGTCTACAACGGATAGAGCATGCTTACACGAGTTTATCGCGCAGAATGTGATTTGCTTGTGACGTCATCCCGTGGGTGTTGACGCATGCGCGCGATAGTCAGGAATTAGCTTTGTGCCGAATTTTAACTTAGTGTACCACGGAAACGCATTGACTCTGTCATGACCATCGATAATCATGATGCTTGTGTCGCTGTAAAGAATTCGTGAAGCACTACTAGAACCTAAAGTGAGACAAAAGAAAAATAGTCGCCGGAATATAAGCCCAAATTGATATTATGTTGAAAATTATCAAGTAATTAAAGATATCGTCTCATATGACTTGTAAATATGCTCGGAATTATAAAAAATCGCCAGTCAAAGGAATGATCGCAAGAATGCAATAAGTTTAAAAAATCCAGTGCCGAGAGAATGCGAGAGCTACGGCATCATAGAAAAGAAAACGAGAAAACGGTGTAAGGTGAGTACGTAGCTAGTCCATCGGTCGGGTAGCGGCCGGGAATAGCCCAGTCGTCTACGTATCATGTGCTTTCCTGCCTCTGCAACATTCGGCAACACCAATATCGATATGACGTTCACTAGACACTTGGATTCGCTTCAGTGTGAGGTGCATGTGTGCTACTTGAGCTACCACAAGCCCTTACTGCATACTATGGATTTGTTATGTATCTACCCTGTAACCATTATACTCCTCTGTGTGATCATTGTAGTAAAGAAATTGATAATTAAATTACATACTAATACCAAACACTTGCTATTATGGTTTCATCATGGCGTTTTCACGAAAAATCTGCGGCGCGTACCTGAACTGCCCCACTCCATATTTTTATCCTTTAGCAGTACCGTTTTAATCAAATTGCAATGAACAGTAACATACATTTTTAAAAAAGTGAGGCAAGGCTGGTTGACCCATTTCTTCTCAATGAGTTCCGCTACCGTTATGGTTATTTACGATCCTTCTTCAGTTGGAAGAAATTTTGCGACATACTATTTTACAACCATAAAATAGTATGTACGATCAATTATCATTCATCTGTTAGACACATAAATTGAATGGGTTGATTAAACCGAAACTTCAGACAGTGTCTAATTTTGGTCTAAATCCGTCAACGAGTAGACTGCTGATCTGTTTGTATGTCTATGTGAACAGTATATAACTCAAAAACACAACGATTAAGATAAATGATATTCAGTATGGGGTCTTGATACCAAAATTGTAGTTCTGTACAAAATTTTGGATCCAGTTGGTCAATGGGAAGGAGTCCTAATTGTGTACTTGATTTTTTCCACTATACCAGGGGTGGAAACTTTTTGCACTGAAAGGCATCATTAAATATCGACAGTTGGGCAGAAGGCCTCACAAGCAGAATCTTAAGGATTATTGTTCTGTAATTATTATATTACAGACAAATATATTATTTTAATGCAGATTGGTAATAACTGGTAAGGCCGCATAAGAAACTCAAAAAGGCCTCATGCGGCCTTAAGGCCGAAGGTCTCCCACCCCTGCACAGTACTATGAAGCGAAACACAAAACTCGCCGTATTGTGTAAGCATGCGAGAAAGAGAAGGGGAGACACTCTCGCTGATTTATTTTGATATAATTAACTATTGCAGCCTTTGCACATTTAAAAACGAATTTGGTATACAGCAGAAATTATACTCATAATTAAAAAATCTTATTTTTCCAAGATGTGTTTTCTTATCTCAGCTGAATCGAATTAGAATCCATTGCTCAATAAACCAGCGGGAGTGGTCTCCCCTAAACTTTCTCGTATACTCCTAACACATGTAGAGAAAACTAGAATAATAAAAGACGTCAAATAAACTTCCGTCGCAAGTAAACCAAAGTTGGAACCACGCGTGGTTTGAAGGATCAAAACAAATTCAAATCCTCTGCTCATTCTTTTGCGCAACAGGACCTGGCGAGACTCCCTAAATGTTTTCTTCCTTACAAAATCACTCCAGAATTTGTTTTTGGCAAACTGCCAAGTTTCGGAGAATCCCTTCCTTGCACAGGCATTGCCACTAGTAGGCATGCGCAGGGAGTTAGTTTCAAAAGTGAACAAGTATGCGATTATACAGACCGACAGACAGTCAACCCTTTGACGGATTTAGCCCAAACTTTTATACGGACCTACATTCATGACGATAAAACTGTGTATAAAATTTTATCCATCTGGCTTTTCAAGTTTTTGAGTTATAGCGTTCGCATGACCCCGAACATACAGACAGACAGACTTCCCGTTGACGGATTTTGTCCAAAATTTGATAGAAACCTACAAATTATGTTTAAAGACCACATACCAAATTTCATCCCCGTAGCTCTAATAGTTTTCGAGTTATCGTGTTCACAGACCGACATAATTCCAAAATTGTGTTTTTCGGACTCAGGGAGGTCTAAAACGTGGAGATTCGTCAAAATCTCGAGTTCGAATTTTTTGACGATTACAATACTTTCTCTTTGTATACTTCGTATACGAGAAAGTAAAAATGAAGAGCTTAATTTCTTTTTCCATTTAAACTAAAGCAGAATAATTTTCATTAGGTAGTTCAAATATATTATTTACCTGAAGAAATAATACCTAAAAATTAATTTTTCCATTATATTTAAGTATTAATAGTGAATGAATTATTATCAATTCCCCTTATGGATTATTTTAACTATTATTATTTTTGATAAGCATGAATAATTTATTTTATTGTTAGCAATACCTTTTCTCATCTCACACAACGAATCATTTTGAAATTTATCATTTTATTTTCCGTTTTGGAATCATTAGCGTGACTAATATGTATTAAACTAGTAGTTCTGTAAAGAGTACAAGGTAGATCTACAAAAAAAAAATGACGGGAGGCTACCTTTTTCAAACAGCCGCTGATCTTAAAGGCGTAGGACTACTTTACTCGTGAGACTCTTTTGTTTCTCGAAGTTTCTCGTTTCTCTTGTTACTGCGATGCTTTTGTTTCTCGAGTTACTTCACTACTCTTGTTTCTCGAAGCTCTCGTGATTATCTTTTGTTTCCAGAAGTTACTATAAATTGGTGGATTTCTGCACTTTAATTTAGGATCAAATTCACTTTGATAAAAAATATTTTGCACTCATCTAAATATACTGCGCGAAAAAAAATTATTCACTAGAATTAAATTTATTCAGCATGAAAAAAGTATTTGAACTTTGAACAAATATGATGCACTGAAGAAAAATATTATCACTTGCATTAATTACTTTCCACTATAAAACGGATGTTTCCCACGTTGAATAAGATAAACAAACTCGTTTTTTGCAGTCATGTGCAACATTGCATTAGTTGAGTTTTGCCATAGGAATCATCCTTGTTTATGGGGATTTACTACCTCAGAAGGGATAAGGTCTCGAATAAAACCGGTAATTTTATCCTCCAAATTAGCAACATAGTGAGAATTTATAAATGCTGTGCGCCGTACGTTGCCGCGACTTGTGCGTGTGCAGCGTGCATCGTTTCTGCTCACAGGGATGTAGTGGAGCTGGAACGCCGTTCTGGCACCGCTTTTTTACTTTCTCGTATACAAGAGAAAGTATTGTCAATCGTCAAAAATTCGAACTCGAGATTTTGACGAATCTCCACATTTTAGACCTCCCGAGTCGAAAAAACACAATTTTGGAATTATGTCGGTCTGTGAACGATAACTCGAAAACTATTAGAGCTAGGGGATGGATGTGGTCTTTAAACATAATTTGTAGGTTTCTATCCTTTTGGACAAATCAACGGGAAGTCGTCTGTATGTTCGAGGTCATGCGAACGCTATAACTCAAAACTTGAAAAGCCAGATGGATAAAATTTGGTACACAGTTTTATCGTCATGAATGTAGGTCCGTTGAAATTTTGTAAATCGTCAACGGACTGACTGTCTGTCGGTTCTGTATAATAGCATACTTGTTCAACTCCATGCGCATGCGTAAATGCCATAATGGAAAGAGGATACTCCGAAAACTTGGCAGTTTGCAAACCAATTCTGGAGCGAGATTTTGTGGAAGCAAACATTTAGGGCGTCGTTTTGCTTGCGTTATTGGAAGCAATCTGTTGCGCATGCAAGCTATTCTGTTTTCTTCTCCGCACTGTGAAATTTGCTCGAGTTTGATAAAAAAAATAAATATTGGTTTTAATACATGCACATCTTTTTTGAATATGATTCTTCCTCAATGTTTTACAATCAACAATGAAAAAACTTCTGATAGTCATTGCATTCTGGGTTACAGTTGGTTCGAACTCTTTATCAACGCAGGGGGAAGGGAAATGACAAATGTTTGAAAATATACGAGAAAGTTTAGGGGAGGCCACTCCCGCTGGTTTCAGGAGAAAATTGTGAAAATGTCTTTAAAACAGCGCGAATTTTGTCACCCAATTTAGAGCGCCCTGGCACTGCTTATTTTGCGATTACATCACTGCTTCTATACCTCTTTTTTTGTATCTTTTCAAACTGAACTGAGGCCGCGGTGTCCTAGTGATAAGGTGTCGGCCGCTGAGCCGGAGGACTCCGGGTTCGAAACCCGATTCCACTGAAGATCCGTCGTGTATTGAGCCTGTTGCACTCTAAATCATACTTAGGGAGACAGAACGCCGCCTTGTGCCCTTGTGTCTTGTAGCCATTCCAGCTATTTTACAGTTTGGGTGGACAACCTCAGGGAGACAAACGTTCTCCCGCTGGTGTAGTGCGGAAGTTTGGAGAGGGGGTTGCCAGAGCTCGGATGTCGTCTTCGTCATCTAACCGCGGTTCAAAATGAGGAGGTCCGTCCCAAAATAGCCCTCGTGATGCTTCAAAACGGACGTTAATATAATCAAACTGAACTTTCCTATTTTTACCCTATTCATGTGATCATCTGATATATTTTGTGGCTTGGCGAGTGAGTTGATTTAAATTATAAAAAAATGTTGTAAATATTAATAAAATAAAACATTTGAGTATTTTTGCTTTAGAAGTCATAGAAAATATAAGCGATTTACTGGAATTTATCTCGAAGTATCATTCCGAGAGTGATGAGGAAATAAATGGAAAAAAACCACAAGGAACAGAAAAAACGACTCTGGATTAAATCTAAGGAATACGAAACAGCAGAATTGGTAATAAGCTATGTAAATAATTTGCGGTAAATAAAACGTGGAAGGAAATTACATCACACAATAGCTCAGCTGGATGCAAAATTACTTATCGCCATATAGCTGGTGAATATAGAAAGAATTAATGTCCTGCGGGAATATAGTTCCATTCTGAAAGTTCTGCTGTTTCATTATATGAAGCACATTAATCACGTGGATGGAAATAGAGGCTTGTCCATGGTGGCGAGAAAAATGGTGCGCCAGCCATATGAAGATGGTGTGAGAAAACTGAATGCAATAATAGCTGCATTCCAAAATCGTGGTTGGAAAGAACCAGAAAAATTTTAAATTCTGTTAATTAAAATGTTCTGGCAAAACTTAGACAACAAACATTTGAACCGCCAACTAACTATATCTATGAAAGATGTATTTAATTGGTGTAATTCCAGATGGAATGTTCCTGTCGAAGAATATACGCCGTTTGTGTTTAGTTTAATTAAGTTATATTAACGTCCCGTTTTGAAGCAATACAAGGACTACTTTTGGACGGACCTACTAGTTTTCAACCGCGGTCAGATGACGAGAACGATATACCCGAGCTTGCACCCCCTCTCCAAACTTCCGCATCACACAAATGGAAGAACCATTTGATCGTGTGAAAGACTCATGCTATAAATAAATGAAACTGAGTGGAATCCGAAAATTTTATTGGCTGATGCCATCAGTGTAATAACTAATGGCTTCAGAGCTGTTTTGGACTTCCCTCGCGACGATTGACGTGCTATTTCCATGTAGTAAAAAAAAGATTGATGGCAAACTGCGTGGCATTAAAGACAAAGTTGAAACAAGAAATGATATTGAATGTCTTCATTTATGCTCTGATGATAATACCTTTAACATAGTGTATTATTTTTAAAGAAATAGGAGGAAAAAGAATGATGTGAATATCGTAACATTCACAGAATACTTTAAATCGAATAGCTTACCAGAAATCGTTACCGATATATAGGAACTCGGAATTATTTTCCTATCACCAATGATGGATGCAATCAACAATGATGCAACCAATGCGCTGATAAAAAAAAGGAACATACATTTCGTAAGCGTCTCGCTGTTAGTCAGTTCCTTGAAATGTGTGAAAATGCGATTGTGAAAAAATTGTCAAATGAACGTGATCCAGTTAACCCGAATTACAAACCATTTTAAATGAAACTTCATCTAAAATGGTTTGCATGTCCCCACAAAGACTTGGACAAAACCAAATCAGTGGGAAAAATTAGAAGTCGAAATTTTATTAGGAAGAAACGGAAACCAATCTGCGTTTTACTTACCATCTTTACAGGTGAAACAGAATATAAATGCAGAAGTGAAGAAATTCATATGAAAGGGCATATCTCATATGGACCTTTTTTGATGAATATAAAACTGAATACAAAAACTGTGTATGGAAAGTGATAGTATCTGCCTCTGGCAGTAACGGTTCTGTTTCCACATACTCGCGTCCTGTTTATATTTGCAAACATAGCGCTTAGGCATGTCAATATTTATAGGGCAAGAGAAAGTGCCAAACGAGCTAAATGTTTATCTCTTGGGCAGAAACGTAAGAGAGGTCGGGCCATTAGAGCCAAAAATGCTCTTTTAATACAATTAGTATTGTTTAGTAATGTATTATTTTATATAATATGTTTATTTACTTTGTGCTAAAAGTAACTTTTACTCGTGCTTTATACATTTTTAAACCTTTTTTTCATTTTTTGTAATAAACTTTTTTATAATATCTATATTTTTTATTTCCTTTTTTGAGTTAGCAATCCGCCCAATTTAAAATCGTTGATACTATGTCTTAAAAATTGAGTTTGAGTGCAATATATTCAATTTATAGTTCCATGTACAAAGTGAAAAATTAAAGTTCCGTGTACAAAGTGAAAAATTTATAGTTCCGTGAACAAAGTGAAAAATTTATTGGGAAAAGTATCAAATTTATAGTGCAAGGTATTTGAATTATAGCTCAAAGTATTCGAATTATAGTGTAAAGTATTCGAAATATAGTTCCATGAATCAAGTGTAAAGTATAAAATTTATAGTGTGAAGTATTCGAATTATAGTGCAAAGTATTCGAATTATAGTTCCATGATCCAAGTGTAAAGTATCAAATTTATAGTGCAAAGTATTCGAATTATAGTGCAAAGTATTCGAATTATAGTGCAAAGTATCCGAATTATAGTTCAATGTACCAAGTGCATACTATCTAAATTGAAGTGCAATTATATATTTCCCCTATAAATTCTCTTCTGTTTCTCGAATTTACTCTCAACTCTCTTTTGTTTTCAACTTAATTTTCTCAATTTTCTACTCAATCACGAAATTTCGCTCGCGAAAACGTGGCAAACGAGAGCGTCAGCCAATTACGCGCGCGCACCTCATGTGTGTGACGTCACCAATTCATGCTCATTTTTATCCAACTTTGCAATTCAGCAGTTGCTGAACTACAATTCCGAGTTTCAAATTTTTTTTGTAACTTCTGTTGTTACCTTTTATTTCTAAAATAAGATGTTCGTTATGCTTTTAACATATGTAGTTGCCGAGATATAGAGGATCTCCCATAAAACATTTTTTGTGGCGTTTTGGAGTGTGAATCAAATTCCTCCCTGAGACCCCATTGGGAGTAACGTAGTCCTACGTTAAAAAAAAACTGCTTTTTACATAGCTGTACTTACATTCTTAAGCCAATCGATGTACAATATTGCGTACCTAAATTAAAAACAAATTTTACTCCCTATATTTACAGAACAAATACATTAACATGTTAACATATATAAAAAATGTACTGGAACAAAGTTACGGGAAATTTTGCGCTCGAGAATGGAGGTAGTCTTCGAATTTTTATATCATGAACTGTTTAGCTAGAATAGTAGAAAAAACATATTTTCAAGGAAAGCGAAACACAAGATTAGACGGAACTGGAAAGGAAAAAGCAACCCTCAATATGGAACTATGATCTTATCTCCCACTTGTTTTAGAGTGCACATTTTTTTTTCTTTTACTTTCAACAAATTTTGACTTTCACAAATCTCTGCTTTCAATAGTATTAACAAAATTACAATTAAATATCAGCTTTTATCAGTTCTAACAAAATTACAATTAAATGTCTGCTTTTATCAATATTAAGAAAACTTCAATTAAAAGTTTGCTTTTATCAGTGCAATGATACCTCGGTTTTCGTCGATAATCATCACAAAAACGATCGGTGAAATCCGAAACCGAAGCCAACCGCGGCAATTATTTCAATATGAATCAATGCAAGTCCAATTAATTCGTTTTAGACACTCTAATATACATACCAAAAACACATTTTAGGGAGGATAAATATAGTGTTTAATACTAAAAACTGTATTAAATTAATATAAAATGAATATGAAAATGCTAAACATTCGAGGAGTTACGGGTTTCTGAATTGTACAATAGTAAGGGTTTCACGTTACAATCACCACTAGCATTAACACAGAACAAAAGAGTTAAACTATTTTTCATAGGTTTATGTCCTTGCAGTGCCTTTTCCTCCTGTGTAACGAACATCCTCTTTGGCATTTTCCTCAAAAAGAGACCAGTTTCACCACAGTTGAAGACTTGTTGGGGGATGAGCCTTTCAATTTCTACGCACCGATTGATTTTGGATTCCGACACAAATTTTTCGACCTCAGTCTTGTCCGAATTCGCTTCTTCGCCGTTTGTTTTCGCAAAATTAGCAGCGAGGTCACGTGGGCACGTCCACGAAATCCGAGGCGAGCGACGAAAACCGAGACAAATGTTTCGCGGAAAAAAGCAACGAAAATCGAAACCGATGATAACAGAAGTGAACGAAAACCGAGGCATTACTGTATTACCAAGATTACAATTAAATATCTTGCCATTACCAAATTTATTCAAATGTTTTAACCGTGCCAAACTCGCCGACACATCGAAACCAGTAAAATGACCACCATCTTGAAACGGAAACAAAAAATAAAATTCTCACAAATACGTCGTTTTTCATACTTCCAAGAAAAATTTACGCCAAATTTTATTTAAATTGAACAACGCGTTTGGTAGTGACTGTGTAACGAACAAATGTACAGACAAACGAAATACCGAAAGGTCGAATTAAAAATCGCTCGGTCAATTAATTCTGAGAAATATATGCTAGTTATAAAAGAGAATCCCTCAAAATTTAATAAGGAATTATTATTATCGAAACCGTAATAAAAATTTATGGAATCCTATTTATTTGCAGATTATTTTCGTAAGAAAAGTTTGAGAAATTAATATATTTTACAGTAAATCATTTCATATCGGAAAATCTGTTTTGTAACATGTTTTGGCATTCAGGGATTTTCAAAAATGTTTTGGGAACTTTAAAACAAACGTTTCACATTATTTACCTTCACAAGTCGGTTATGATAAATAATGGCTAGATAAATCATTATTCTTATCGCTGATTTTCAACTTGAGGAATTTTAAATTTTTGCCTGCTATACATAAATGAAAATATTAATCAACTAGTCTTAAAGAAAACAATTTTATGTAGAATTAAAAAAAAATAATATTCATTTATTATGTTGCGTGGTATATTTTTTATGGTATTTATCTTTCTATTTTATCTTCTATGATGGCAGGATGAAACTTTTAAAAGTTATCAGGCAGTTTTTAACAAAAGAATGTTTATGTGTGAAAGGAATGAAATTTGCTCGAATTTTATTTTAAACGTTAGTTTTACAAAAAAAAGTTGCAAAATTAATTTAACAAGTTGCAAGGCTCAACTGATTTGTTAGTTCAATAGACCTAATAAAATTCATCAGATATTTTTTGGAATTTAAATTAAATCGAACTCTAAGAAATCTACGAAAGAATATATAGTTAAGTTTTAATTCCCATAAGAAAATCACGGAGTCAAAACGAATTGTTTTTATTTCGATTGCTTACAATATTTTGGAACTAATGATTGTCATCGCAGTTTTATACACTGAAAAATAACGCAAAAAAACAAGCAATTTTAACATTTTATTCATCTCAGAATTAATTCAAACTGGCTTTTTCAGATAGTATTATTTCTATTTACCAAACGATTCTTTTATGATATTGCTTTTATTATATTGTTTTGTTTTAAAAAGTAACTGATTTTTAAAAGGCAGGCGAAACAATAAAGTTGAAAACTACATTTGTAGCGAATGAAAACAAGTAAATGGTCTTTTTCGATTAATATTATTTATTCAAGTAATACTTCAGACAAGTAGATTTTTGAATCTTTGGGGATTTGAATGATAAGTAAATGAATAACTCTCGTATTGTCGCATTTGTTTATTAACATTCTGTAGAGTATAGCTAGGAATTTTGCTTGCATATGTGATCCAATTTAGTTATAACTCATCTTACAAATAAGTATGTTTCATGCTACGGTTATTAGTTGATGAGTGTCGGATGTGCATTTAAGAATAAGAAAAATAATATCTGATAGACAAAGTCAGATCTTCGATTTTACTATTCAGTTCTGCGATGAATCGTTTTATATGTAAATATTAATTTTGAAAATGTTTTTACTGATCTGAAACTCAGTTGGTCCTTTTATCGTATTTGAAGTCAACTGGAATTTTTAGATTTGTTAAAACAAATCACAGTATGTAATTTATAACAAATACGATTCTGATAATTAATTCAAGTAGTTTACGAATATGCAGGAGTTTATATATACTTTGCTGATATAGTTTACAGACATAATTATCTACCACTATTTCATGGCCACCAAGGTCGCCAATGGATTTTTGGCTCGGGAGATGAAATTTAAGGCGTACACATTTAGATAAATATTTCTGTTGCGCGGCAGTCCCCAAAAAACTGCGTTATTATCTATAGGATTTGGCAACATCTATATCAATTCATGGATCACGGGATTTCACTTTCCAAACAATGAAAGAAAACGAATGTAACGCGCAGAGGAATTAATTGAAGAAATCTTTGGTTGAAGAAGGAGAAAAAATTTTTCTTTCAACATGCTTTTTATACCATCTTAAAGTTCAAACTTTTACCTTTTCAATGATACCAATTTTATAACTATGAAATTTTTCCTTCACTTTTTATTAATTTTTCAAAATTTAATAAATAATTGATTACATGCAGGCGATTTTGAAATAACACAAATTTATAGCTAATTCGTTGCCTAGGCAACTGTTAGGCTTTGAATTAATTTATTTTCATTTTCTGAAATTTTTGTTATTTTTATAAATATTTTATATAAGAAGAGAAAGATCACTGTCAACTCTTAAAAGCCTAAAGTTAATTAAAATTTCAGTTAATTAGAAATTAAGCAAGATTTTAGCTTTTTCCGTGATATTTTTCGAAAATGTTAACCCACAAAAACTATATTTACACTATATTAAAGTTTAAAAAATTAACTTTTCAGGGATCAATTTTATTAATAATTATACTTTTATTGACAGTCTTGTAAGTACTTTCTAGATAATTATATATTGTCATATTTCTAAAGAAATTTTCCATTTGAAAAAAAATAAAGGATTAAAACTGATCGGAGAGAGTAAAGTTATAGTTCTTTTCATCACCAGTGATATAGATACGGAAGGTAAAAAAAAATAATTCATTTTAGGTAAACAGTGCTGACAAAAATTCTTGAGAAGTGGATTCGTATTTGAATGCCATAGATATGAAATTCAAAAATTTTACTGACGCCTCCGGGCGAGTCCTCCGGAAAAAACTATTTTTGTCTCTACACTTCTTTTCATGTTCAAAATAAATTTTAATTGAACTTCGTGAAGCCTTAAACGATCATATTATATTTCCTATTTAGTCTGAAAATAATTTTACAACAATTAATGCAATATTAATTTCTCATATATTAATACATACTCTAAATACATATGGTATTTGAATATGCCTTTTGGTATATTTTGCAATATTGTAAAATTCTCATTCATTTATGAGATGATCCCGATGAAAAACTTGGTTATGTTAATTATTATTCATATATGTTTTTCTGTGGGATTTTTAACCACATTGCTCATTATATGCATTGAATATGATTATTTTTGTACTAGAGTATGCTTAAAATATGTAAAATCAAGAGCTGCTTAATAAAATTTAAGATGAAGTACAGTGACTCCCAAAATTGAGTATGCACCACTCATGTTCTTTATTAAACGTCTAAAATAGCACCTTAAAATATTCATTTAATATTAATACTGTGATGTTCTCCCTTCCCGCGAGCACCGTTCCCACGAGAAAGAGAGTCCAGTCCCTTTCATGTCAGCCGCAGACCACAGGACAGCTTCACCTGGTGGTCGTTGAAGAGACGTTCGCGAGAGTAATAGCTTCACGCAGAAAAGCGACCACAATGCACAGGAATCAATACCTGTCAGAGAGCGCATATGGGGTCGACTTTGAGGAGATTAGCGGTACTCTTTCATGTCACACCTGTATAGCCCCGGTGGTGGCAAAACCCAAGAACCTTCCCCACGGTTGGATTTGACCACTGGGAACATGGAAGGTTAGTCGTTGGTCACCCAGGAGTACGATTAGCCAGTGGAGTGGAAGGAAGACGGAGCTCCACCCCTTGAGGTAGGGGATAAAAACAGAATGCTGAATGGAGAACGAGGAGGGCAGTGAAGAACCGTTTAGGAGGCTCAAACTTTGTTTCAGACTCCGGTGCGCCGAAAAGGAGCTGTGTGATCAGCTCGGATTTAAAGTCCCGAATTAATTCGGACTTGGGGAGCAAACACTGAGAAATCGGCAATTTTCTGAACTCTCGGCTCATCAAATTGCGAGCACTCCTTGTAGTTCGTGTGTCACGCTGATAGGTGGAAACTATCCATCCTGTGATGAACTACTTCCTTTATGGACTACGACTCCATTGAACTCTAACGTCCTAGAACCCTGAACTCAATGATCGAACTTTGTATATAGTTATTTAATCAAGACTTCTATACTAGAATTGTTCTTTAAATTAAAGCTGTGAAATAAAGTACTTACTTCAACCTAAGCTTTGCATTTATTTGGTCGCACCTAGGCCAACACACCACAATACTGACAGTAATGTTAAAATTCTCATTATAGAATGTATTAAGCAAGGAAACAAAAGTGAGGAAATAATAATAATAACTTAAATGGTTAAATTTTTATTTTGAAGTTCCAAATTTGAGAGTCACAAAATTGAGTATAAACTTCATAAAAAATTCAATTTTGCCACCAGTACTTTTCTTTAAATGAACCAGTGTAATAAACTAGATGCTGCAATGCACCAGGAATTGATATCCATGACAGAAATAAGTTCCTATATTATTTTTAATTCTGAAAATTAGCTCTAGAACTGAAATAAGTGTCGATACCCCGAAACTTGTAATTAGAATGTCTGAAGAAAGCAAATCTCAACGCGAAATTGCAAATAATGCTTGGAGTAGTCGTGGATACATACAAAAAGTCATCCCAAAGTATAAAAAGTCTGAACTAATAACAAATAAGCCTGGTGGAATAATAAGAAAAGGAATTCTCAGTTCGACAACTAAGAGAAACAGTTTTAGACAAATACAAACAATTCTAAATTGGTTGCTGTAGAAATTGTTACATTAACGTCTACAGCAATAGAAAGGGGTGTTTAAGCAGAGACATTTAGAAGGTGAAGGTCTCTAATCTATCCTCACTTAACACTTTAATTTGCGTGAGCGCGAAATCATTATCAAAATCTGGCGATTCTTTAATTTTCTTAATTATGGTTCTTGTCCCATCGGTACTCGCAATATCAACCTCACATTCTTTTGCCAAAAGAATTAAATCCGCTCTAGAATAGGTAACTAAATCAGCCATCTTAACTTGTTCATAATTCCTCGAACTCAAATATCAAATACAATTTTCCCACTACAATACACAATGCACAATAAATACAATCCCCCAAAATACACAATGCACAACAAATACAATCACCCAAAATACACAATGCATAATAAATACAATCCCCCAAAATACGCAATTCAAATTCAAATACACATATTTACTTCGATTTCTCCCGCTTTAACTTTAGGAAAGTAATTTCACGAATGACTTTACAACAATGCTAACAAGCCTAGGAAAAAAAATATGTCACTCGTTCACTTTTCTAAATAATATTTTTAACTTTACACATAAGACAATTAACTAAGCATTACAGATTAATTTTTCTCAAAATTTCTAATTGCAGGTTTTGTTTAAAGTTTTCGTAACAATCTAAAATTCAATTAAATTCTCTTAAAGGAAATATAAATTTTCATAAAACATTTATTAGCCTCAATTATCGAAAAGATTGAAAACGAGCTCACCCATTTGAAGCTGTAGATTCTCGCAGGTTCAGCAGGGGACACTTCCGGCTCGATGTGGGCTTTGTAGTTTATTAGGGCCCACTTCCACGACTTGTTGTGGTTTCTTTCGGCTCGCAGAAGATCACTTTCCTTCAGTAGCTTCCGCCTTGACGTCAGGCTAATTGTTTCCACACTCACAGACAAGGCTGCTCATCAATCTCGGCTCAACAGCACTTGCGTCTTCTTTTCACAACAGGATCCGTAGTAGGGTCAAGATTTCTTCAGAAGGGCATTTATGTCTCCCATCCACTACCAGCTGCCACCAGATTTTTATATTACTAGTACTATATTAGCTGTGACGTCTTAAAGACCTAGGATAGCGTAAATCATCAGGTAGACTAGTATCACTTATAATTAATTTATTTGGAATCCCTAGAAGGATCTTGGTTAAGTATGGTTTACAAAATAAGTTAATGAGTCTATATACAGATTAGTCTTGTAGCATAGACGTGGGTGTAATTACAGGATGGTGTTGACACAGCCTCTGCGCTAATCAGCAAGTAGAAATGAAAGTCACTCAGAGCAACGGTTCTACTTAAAATCTATCGGAAAAGTTCATCAAGTCCTCATGAGCGTTCTCTCATCTTGAATTAAATCTCGTGCAGTTCAGATACCAGAGCTACGCTCTCAGGAAAAGTTAAACAGAAGGGTTTTTCCGTCAGGGTTTGAACGATTCTTCTCACAGCTTTATAACTGGTCGCACTGGACCCAGTTACTTCGAAAAACTGCTCCGAAGATCCAACACTGGTACACGATCCTAAGATCGGAATCTGATCAGAGATGATCGAACAATAAAAAAATAACTCCCCTTTTTTCTCCCACGCTGCATCTTAAATCCTCTCGTGTTTTCCGAAACAAGGTCCGCCCAACTCGTGAGGATTGGTTAAGCCTTCGATGACGTTCCTTTCCTCTCTCTTCTAGTGGCTGGCTTATTTATGTAAGTCGATGACCTCCGCAAGTGAGGTGACTTCCTTCCAGGTCTCTTCCCAGGCGAATGATTTTTGGCTATTGACACTCTCGGCTATTAACAGTCTGGGCTATGGGTAGTTTTGTCTCAGTTCAACTGAGAAGGGACATCAATCTCTCCTTCTTGATTAGGAGTTCTGAAAAGCTATTGTGTGACAAACGTCACTCGATCCATAGAAGTTCATCTATCAGGCAGGGAGTGAAGAAAGCCCTTTGTGTGGACACTCCTTTGTTGAGATTTCCAACAGTCCAGGTGGCTATTTTGGCGAGATCAACTTGAACAGCTGGCCTGGAATCTTCACAACGGGTACCGAGGAAAGCTAATTATAATGGAATTGTAGCTATAAAAAACCTTTCATTTCCAAAGTCAATTGACATAAAAGAATTGCCTTTGTTAAAAAGCATATTTCAGAGCCTGAAGAGTTTTGGAATAACGTTATATTCAGATTATATAACGATATAATTGTATTGAAAATGAAACTCGAAATCCCCCGCGTGGGAGAAGAGGAGTCCGGGTGGCAGGTATTCTGCGACTTTGAACCTTGTCTCAAAACAAACTTTGGAATATCCGTGAATGCTTTGCCTAATTTTTCGACCAAAATGGGTGAAAAAAAAAACCAGTTTTAGAACAAGTGGAATACCTAGTAGGATGGGCCGAAAAAATTAAATTTTTTTCAAGTCGTAATACCTCAGAAAAGTTGCGAATTGGGGATACTAAAAAGGTGTAAAGAAATGAAATCGGTTATATCTTCCGGTCGGGAATGTGCTCTAAAGTTTGCCGAAATTTGGAAAAATTTATATTTTTACGATAATTTTTTTATCTCATTTCACTTTTCAATATTTAAATGTAATAGATGTAGTCGACTCTTACTCGAACAGATAATGATTTAGACAAAAGAATGGTTCAAATCGGTTAAGGTCTTCCGCTTGCGCAACAGCTGTCAAATCTAACTAATTCTCGCGCTCCTCGTAACTCGCTCGGGTCAAAGACCACGACGCTCCCCCACCTACCACTGTCGCTACCGCGCCGTGCCATTGTTCTGTCAGTCTGAACTTATTCTTCGTATTTGATGTGTGTTTCGTTCGCTCTTCCAGTTATTATTTTGGCATTTGCATTTATTTCAATGTTGTTTTTGTGTTAAGACATTTTTGTGTAACTTTGTGACCTAACGGTGATATATTATGGCTGTACCTAAGAAAATCATCACAAGGCAGGTATTTGATTGCCCTATATTTGGTTCACCTAAAGAGTTTTCATCAAACGAGCTTCCTAGTGATGAGGTTGTGATTAGGTCTTGTTCACAGGAGAGATACGATTTGGCGCTTAAAGTTAATAATAAAATTGTCAATTTTTCACAAGTTGCCACTACAGTAGCTAACAAAATAATTGGATTGTATCAGAAAGCATTTATCTCAAGGGTTACATATAAGAGAATAGTGCAACTTATAAATGCGTTGCATGATAAATATTACAGCCTACGAAAATCATTTACACGGGATAAAAATAAAGATTTGTTTAAGCAGAAAATTGACGGGTTTAACAAAAATGCTCATTGCTTTTTGACGTAGCAGCCTGCAAATGCCCCATAGTTGTTAAATGCATTTGTAACAATACCCCTGATTTATATAAATGCGATATAACTGTCAGCTGTGATTGTGCAAAATCAAATAAAATACCTGTTATTGAGCTAAGGATTGTTTACTTATTACGAGTACACGGAATAGTAAAAATTGGAGGGGTAGACGTGCCTGAAACAAAGAAACTTAATAAATCATTTGAAAGGAGATCGCGTGACAGCCATTTGACTTTGGATGATAAATCTGAATCTGATCTGAAACCCTCGTGCTCGCATTCAAATGTCAATGTTGTCAAAATTGACGATGAAGACCAATATCCTTCTAGTAAACATAGCAATACCGACCCAGATTTTAAAGTGCCAAAAAAATTCCTTCAATAGTTGTCAGATGAAAATTCAGCTAAAGTCTACTGCATTGCTGAGCGAACGTTATGCAGTTTTTGATCGCTCTGCCGCTGCAATCGCATCAAGTGTTTTGCACGACATTGTATTAATTACCGATTCTGACGTCTCCCATGTTGTAGATAAAAACAAAATAAGAAGAGGAAAACAAAATGTTAGGGCTGAATTGTGTAGTAAATCTGACGAATCTCCACTACAAGATCTCTATTTGGATGGGAAGAAGGACGACACGTTAGCGGTAGATCTAGCTCATTCGGAAAGGTCCCGTAGATTGAAAAAAGAAGAGCATTACTCGCTAATTAAAGAACCTAGTTCGGTGTACATCGACCATGTTACTCCAACTTCTGGAAGTTCTGAAGATATTGTCACTTTTATTATTTCTTATCTGTCTGGTCGTGGTATTTATCTTGGAAAAATTAGTTGTCATGGGATGTGATAACACTGCAGTTAATACAGGTTGGAAAAACGGTCTGATTGGCCTAATCGAAATACATTTGGGGAAACCATTACAATGGGTAGTTTGCCTTCTCCATTTCAATGAACTGCCATTCCGGCATCTGTTTCAATACCTAGACGATAAATTAACGGGTCCGAAATCTTTGAGAGGGCCAATCGGTGGAAAGCCTAAGTAGCTGCGAAAAACGTCCAGTTATTGGCTTCAAGAGTATCGACTGTCAGACCCCCACAATAGACAAAAGTATACTAAGTAAGGATCAACAATATCCACTCGATATTTCCATGGCAATAAAGACGGGGAACTGTAAAGAGGATTTGACTGTGCGAGATCCTGGTCCCTAGTCACACTCGAGGTGGTCGACAACAGCAAATCGAATTCTCAGATTGTACTTAAGTGAAGAAAGTCCCACACCTGAACTTCAAGAAATAGTTGTATTTATTTTGAAGTCATACATGCCAATGTGGTTTAGTATTAAAACAAGTAAATACTTTACAGAGGGTCCAAAACTTGTGTGCCAATCAATACAATCTTCAAGGTACCTGTCTGAAGATTTACGTAATATTGTCGACTCTGTGATCGAACGAAATGGTTTTTTTTTTCGCTCATCCAGATCATTTAATAATAGCCATGACACAAGATAATACAAAACACATAAGAGAGCTCGGACTTCGACGAATTCTAAAGGCGAGACAGTTAGATCAAAAGAGAACAACTATCAGAACATTCATGCCGCCTAAACTCTATTTCAAGGCTCAAGACTACTCGGAAATAATTAGCTGGATGGACTGTGATTTATCTTCTCCCCCATTATTAAAAGATATCAGTGACGATGAGATTAAATCACATATTCAAAGTGACACAGTCCCTAATTGGGATATTAACATTCAATAGATTCCCAGTTCACACACAGTGTGAACGATGTGTGAAACTCGTGACAGAAGCCTCAGGAAAAGTTTGCGGAGCTGGGTCTAGGGATGGGTTTATCAGAACGACTCTGCTGTCAAGGTCAACCATGCCTAACTTCGTCCATAAATCATATTTCAAAGTACCTTAGCTAAGAATGAGTGGAAACGGAGATGTTCAATTGTTCAACATGATTTTTATGGACTTACGACTCTTCACACAAAAACTGTTTTTTCAATAAAAAAAATCTGTTTATAAATATTACTAATGGTCTAAAATAATTTTTTTAATCATTTAAACTTGTGTTCAATAAAGAAAACAATAAAAAAACAAGTAAGTTGTTAGTATTTTTTATCCTTGAACAGTGATCTATCTTTATTTGTCAAAATTGTATTTTATTTTTCAAAATTTCATTAACTTCGAAGGCAATGAAATTGACCGGAAGATGTTGATGGATTTAAATAATATTTAAACATTATTTTCGGTGGTTCTAACACATAAGAATTTGAGCTATTACATCCGGGAAGATTAATTCAATTTAAAAATGTTAAAAATTATCGTAAAAATGTGAATCTTTCAAAATTTCGGCAAACTTTAGAGCACATGCGCAACCGGAAGATCTAAACCGATTTTATTTCTTTTTCTATCCCATTTTCGTCTCCCCAATTCGCAACTTTACCGCTGTATTACGACTTGAAAAAAAAATGTGAATTTTTTCGGCCCACATAAATACCTAGCCTTCTCGTGAATGCCCAGCTTTAGATTTCTTTGAGACCGAGAAAAGCATTTTTGGAATTATGTCCGTCCGGCTGCTGGGAGATATGTGTGTGAACTAGGAAAATAAAAAAATATAACGATCTAGGCGGATGAATTTGGTGTGTGGTCTTTTGAACCAAAATTATAGATTTATATAAAACTTTGAACGAAATGCATCTACGGGAAGTCTGTCTGTTCATGTAAACATGATTACTCAAAAACCCAACTAACTATATAAACGAAACTTTGGACTAATTATGTCAAGGGGTTGACTGACTGTCGGCCCGACCATCTATGCCTATTTGAAAGCTATAACTTAAAACACAGCAAGCTAGATGGGTGAATTTTAGAATGATCATTACACCACATTTATAGAGTTGAGTCCAATTTTGGACGAAATCACCAAAGTGTAGAATGTTTGCTTGTCTGTCCGTATGTATGGGAAAATAAAAACTGAAACACTCAATAGGTAGATGAAATTTGGTATGCCGTCATGACATCAAAATTGTAGATCCACATTGAATTTTGAAGCCAATCGATTAAAAGGAGAAGTCCAAAATGCATACTCGATTTTCTTCCATATATTAAGAATCTAAACACAAAGTGCGTCATTTTTTTGAAAGAACACGAGAAATTTAAGGCGCGAACACTCCCGCTGGTTTTAAATATTGTATGTTTTAGGATTCCGAAACCCTCCGCGCTTTTCGCATGGGCCAGGCGGAGTAATTTTCACCAAAATGGGGGAAAAGTGAAAAATGGAGGGGGAAATGAAAGCAAAGCAAAGAATTTTTTCCGCTTAAAGATAAAACAGACATTTCTATTCTGTTTAGATATTCTAAAACTTTAAAAAACGTATTTGTAACTATAATTTTTATAGTAGAAACTTAGATCAAATCAATGATTCACATTGTTACTGCAATAATGCTAAATTTAAAAAAATTATTGATGAAGATAAAGGGCACATTATTACTGGTAACTTGAAAATAGTTGAATCTATATAGTATAGTCTATATTGAATAGTATAGTCTATATTGAATCTATATTGAATAGTATAGTCTATATTGAATCTATATTGAATAGTTGAGTTGTTGCAGGAATTGATGAGGAGAGGATCTAAATTTAGGCTTAGAGAAAAATTAAGTTTTAAAAAGGTTTTGCTTTCTATTTGCGAAGATTTAGATTTATTTATTTCCAAAGTTGCAAGAAGATACCATTGGCCAATTGAAGGATTTGGGGAACGGAAGCAGAAAATCCTAGAAGAAATGAAAAGCAGATTTTGCAATTATAAAAGTAACTTCAAGGATAGAGGTATCTTTGTTAATAAATCGATTTTGAAAGAAATTAAAGCATTAAAAGAAAAATTTATTATTACAACTGTTGACAAAGAGTCTAATAATTTATGTATTTTATGCAAATTTTTCTTTAAGGGGACTTGGAACCCAAAACATTTTCTACAATTTTGATCATACTTATTCAATTTTGTAGTAGATAGATGTAAACTGTGCAGAAACTGACATTTCTAAAATATGTCTCATTTTGAAAAATTACAAATTTAAAAATTTTAAATCTTTTTAAAAAATAACCCTTTTTTTAAATGTTTCTTCTCATACAATTTTTAATATTTTTTCTCCAAATTTTTTTTAAAGGGACCTCTCAATGTACTAAACAGAAACAGGGATCGGATTTTTGATATCTACATTAGTTTCAGAGAAAAAAAATTTTGTTCAAAATTTTGTGAAAATTTTTGGAAAATATCAGAATTTTTCACTTTGTACATTTAAAAAAAATCTAATCAAAATTTTTACAAATCCATCCCTAATTCTATTAAGCATGCATTTGTGAGTGAACAGAAAAAATTTCAAGTAATTAGAATAAAAAGAGATCGACTTTTTTCATTTTGTAGCAGACACAATTTTGGAAAAAAGCAAACTGAGAAAAACACCTTTAAAGTTTTAAAAACAATAAAATTGTAATAAAAAAAACTTATATCAAGCTAGTTTTTTTCAGAGCAATAACGTAACATTTGCGAGTCCCAAGTTATCAATTTTATTAATATTTATTATTACTTAATTAGCATCTTCATTTATAGGGACAATTAGAAATTTTAAAAAAAAAATGCGAAAAATTTCACTTCTTCAAATTTTTTAGTCAAAATATTTAATAAATGATCTGCAGTACTATTTATCAAATATCCATTATAACAGAGAAAAAAATTTAAAACCATTTTATTGAAATTTTATTGACAGTGAGAAATTCAAACAAAATGAGAAGCGAAAGCAGTGATGATGATGATGACGATATGCTACATGAATAATAAAGAAGCGAAAGCTGTAAAACAGTAAACAAACAAAGATTAAACGGCTACTGTTTGAAACAACTATCTTGCGTTGCTTTTATGGAAAATATTAGGTGGCTTTGCAACTTACACATGAAATATGCATGATTTAAACATTGGAAGTGGGCGTGGCACGTGATGAAATGTTAGACAAAATAACTTCATAAATCACTAAACATTTGTCTGATTGTTTTGAAACTTTCAGATTATTAAGTCAAAGGTTCGAGGATCATTTGCCACTCAAAATTTGAAAATCGATATTTTCATTGATTTTTCGGAATTCTTAGGGTGCCAAGTCCCTTAAAGAACTTTTCATTAAGGAATATAATTCAAATGAGACTCTTTTCTTAGTTAATTGCAATAAAAAAAGAATTAGCTAAAAGAATGTTGGCTTTTGCTAAAAAACTCAAAATTAAAACCTGTTCTTTAAATTTTACTTATTTATTCCCTAACGTAAAATTTCATAAAAATCCTACTGGCTTTAGATTTGTTACTTGTGGTACCGGAAGTTATAATTATTTCATTGATAAACATTTTTTAAAATTACTAAAACTTATTTTAGATAAAATTAAGACAGAAGATAACTTCATTCTTAACAATAACGCTGAAGTTTTGGACTTCAAAAATCTTTACACAAATCTGCCACACGATTAATTAATGGAAGTTTGCCTTTTTATGTACAATCAATTTCTTAATGATTCTTTAATCGAAAAAACTGCATGGATTGAACTTTGCAATTTCAACATAAAAGAAAATTACCTTTTTAATGGTATACACTTCCATCGTCAGGTTACAGGAATTCCTATGGGTGTTTCATTCTCCAGTACACTAACCAATGTATTCTTGCATTTCTTTGAAGATAAAATTATTTAAAAGAATTTAATTAACGGTTTTAGATTTATTGACGATCTTCTTATTTTAAACACTGATGACTTAGATTTGATTATTAATTGTTATCCAAAAGAACTTAAACTTAATAAAACGAACTGAAGTTCGAATGAAGGTACTTTTTCAGATATTAAAATTGAAATCTCTGAGCAAAAAACCTTGCTTGGCTTATATGACAAGAGAGCTGAATTTAATTTCATTTGTAAAAATTTTTGTAATTATCATTCTAATCTTGATTCTAGAGTCTTTATAAACGTAATTTTTAATCAATCTTTCAGAATTAAAAAATTGCAATAATAGGAAGAATTTTTTGGTGACTACCAACAATTTTCTAAAAAATCTCTATGATAACGATTTTCCTTTCGATTGTCAAGGAATTGAAACTTATTTTTGAAAAAAGTCTGGAATTTAAATTTTAATTTTGAATTCTAGAAAAAAATTATTGGGTTGCTGCTAATATTTTTCGCATAATTTTATTTTCTTTTTCCTTTATTATGGTGGCCTTGATAGATTTTTAGAGCTCTTTTTGAATTTGACATTGATTTATTCTCTGAATTTTGATTTTCCTCTAGTTTATGTTTTTGTTTATGCTCAATAGATGGCGCCAGATTCTTTGATAGTTTTCATTACGAATGAAAATCTTGGGCGGGAAAATTATTTCTCTGGCTTTGTAGGGACATTTTGGTTTTTCTTTATCGCTACGACGAGGCAAGGTTTGTTCTTTTTTATTGATTTGTTATTATGACGGCATAATCTGCCCGAAGGCTGTTAATTTTCTTTAAATTCTTTTTTAAATCAATCTTATTGGCTATATAGTGTTTGTTTGTTGTTCTTAAAAAATTCCTTTGTGATTTCCATTCCTATCTCGTATTCGCTTGGGGTCTTTCGGGCTACGAGAAGCGTTCGTGGACGAAAGTCCAGCTTATTACAAAAAATGTCCCTAGGCTTTTGAATCCATTTCGTAGGCTTGTAGTCCTTGAAAGAGTAAGCTGGAATGGAAAAAGTTTCCTTGTTTGTTTAATTCAGTTTTATCGGTTAGATTTTCTTTGCCTTTTTACTTCCTTTGATGTTTTTTACCTAGCGTGACCTAACAAAGAATTCCCGAAATGCTCTCATCTTACTCAATGCCTGTCACCCCTTTCCGGAGTAAAATCGCCCAAAAGTACTAGTCTCGGGATATTGAAACGATCAGTACATTGAAGATTGCTTTTGTTACTGAGATGCTCAGTTGTTCGTTTTTATACATAAACTGAAATGAGTTTCTTCAGGATATTTTGACAAGAAAATTATGCTAATTTACTTTAAATTTTACGAATGTACAAACTGATTGGGTGAAAAAACCCGCAACAGCGATCTAGAAACAGGTAATAGTGAGACATTTATTGAACCAATAATTACTTTCTTTTGTTTATTTTCAAGCAGTTGGTTCAAGATTTGACTTGGAATCTTCAGTTATTTTTGATTGAAAATTTTTTTCCTAATTAAATGCGCTTTATTCTCTTATTTCACTTAACGATTTAAATGACGCGTTTCTTAATAATTTTATATTATTAATTAATAAGAATTCAATATTTTGCCTGTTTAAGACTGATCATAAGATTTTAAAACAAGTTTAGTGGCAAGTTTTGACTTTATAATAGAGACAGATTTTTCAAAATCGTATTTTCAATTGCATATTTATTTCAGTAAAAACTCGGTTAATCGAACTCAGGTTATCCGATATGCCTCTGAAATCACAAATCCAAAAAGCATCCACAGGAATAATTACGAAGACGAGCCTTTTTTGCAAGAGTATCCCCACTTTTTTCTTTTAAGCCTCCCCAAGGTCAGTGATTAATTTTGGAATGCTAAAAGTAAAATTAAAGAGTATTAAGAATATTGATTACGATATTGTTTACCTGTGCCTGTCAAGCGCATTGCGCCCGACGGAAAGTTAACTTTAATAAAGAACATAAGAGCAGCCTACAAATAGACTTTTGAATTCGTTCTCACTCGAAACATTTCAGAATTCTATACCGTAATCAGATAATGGTAATAGATAATCATAGCTTAACCGAAAAAATCTTTATCCGAAACGGCTTCCCCCCCTTTAGTTAGGTTAATCCGGATTGTACTGTAATTTCAAATTTAAAACGTCCTTATTTATCTATATTTTAATTTTGTGCAAGAGCTTTAACGCTATAGTCTCAACTTGCGGTCGCAAAACACAGGGACAAATCCACAAGTTTACATATATTCAAAGTTTTAGACGATATTTCTCTTTAAGCATGGAAGCTTTCTATAAAATCATATCATCGTCTTCAAAATCCAATAAATGTCAGCCGCGGAAAGGAATAAATTTAAAATGAAATAAGCTTTTCTGTGGTTTGAAGTCCAAACAGCCTCTGGGTTCCTATTTGAATAAATCGGAGTGTTCGATGGGAAACGTTGTATTTTCGGTTGAAGAAGACGTTTCTCTTTCTTATCTTCTTCAAAGACGCCTAAGGCAAGTTAGCGAGAAATCCATCAGCTTTTTTTATTTGTGTGATGAATTTTACTGTATTTACTTACTATTTGAAATTCCTTAGTCATAAGTGTAGTTCATTTTTTTTTGAGTAAGAAATCTGTTTTTTGAATTTTTTTGTCCTTATTATTAGGTTATTTTCATTAGAATCCTAGTTCAATGTGACTACTTTTGTGTATTAATCGAATTGCAACGTGGCATGTATAGTTTCAGAAACTTGCAAAAAATACTATTAAAAATTAGAAATATATTAAAATTTTTAGTATATTAAAAATGGACTTTTTAAAGTGCTGCATTTTTAAAGCATTAATATCGACAAATCGATTTATTTTTTCCAGAATAAATCTTTCTGCACCCAAAGACATTTGAAGTTGATAAGATAATGAAAAACTGGCAGCACACGCCTAGTTAGATAGTCCTGATAATGACTAAAATGCATTTAAACATAATTATTATATCTGAAGATAATCTAATTTTTAACATCAATATTCTATTCTCTTTTTAAAAAATATACTTTATCCAAAGCGAAAGTTGCTTAATTTTATGGAGTTTTTTTTCTATAACACTAAGATCCTTAATGTTGCTGTCGCCGATAATTTTACAAAAAAAATTGTGTCCAGAACTAAAATAGTTCATTAATCAAATAACTATGAGTTCATATTAGCGTGGACTGTATATTATAGAATTTGTAGTAAAGCTAGATTGAAGAGATATTTCTAAACTATAAAAGACAGTTTACTCAATAGTTAAAAAGAACATTGCAGATCGTGGTAGCACATGTTATCGTTTTTGCAAGTAATCGTTTGGCATTTTGCCTGTAATTACAAATTGCGTAGGCTTTGATTCTGGGCTCACCAAACACGTGTATTGGCAGCAAAGTACTTAACACTTGGAACCACATATTACAACATTACACTGGTGATTCAAAATACGAAAAATTAGCAAGAGAAATTAAATTAAATTGCAGTAATAATTTGCAAAATAAAGCCATTGGAAATATGGAAAGAAAAAACAGATAATAATATAAAACCAAATAATAAAAAACTTTGAGTTAGAATAAAAAAAATTAGTAATTCTTTTTGAGCTAGTGTTTTTATTTAGTTCTCTTCCTTTCTGAGTTAATTTACTTAGTTCTATTACACTGGTGATGCAATCGACCGAAGCTTCTTTTCGAATTATAAACCCTATGAGTAAGCTGGGTCAGAGTTCTTTTAAAATCAATAATAATAATAATAAAAAAATTGAACTTCCCTTGACTACAACTCAAAATTCTATCGTATCTAAGATTTTGGAAGCTTGCGTAAAAATGTGGATCTCAAGAATTGGGTTGCTGTCCTCAATACCGATAAATTTCAGGCTTGAATCTCGGTTCCACAAAAGATCCATCTTGTATTGCTGGATGTTATAACAGTAAAGCTAAGATATTTTTATATTTGTTTTTAGGGAATTTTAACGTGCAACAGGCCCAATACAAAACAGGACGGATCGTTGGAGGAATCGGGTTTCGAGCCTGGAACCCTCCTCCCCTAGGGCCGGAATCTTACCACTAGGCCACCTCGGCCCCTATTTGAAGTGTGAAGTGATAGGTAATCTAGTGGAACAATTTCTGACTTTTCTGATGATCTGCCGTATATTTTTGTCTTCACTAATTCTAGTCAAACGTACTATAAACATTGGAAATTAAAACATGTGGATGTCGAGAATCGTGTGTGTGGGGATGAAATAGGTTCCATCTAAAAGAAGTTCACAATTCTAGGGTCCGACCATAGCAGCCACCGTGTTGCATCAAAAGGATTGTTACTTCAAAACAAAATGGAGAAAATGTCTCTTTTTCCACTGATATCTGGCATAGAGATACACATTTTTACATGATATTGAAGCAGATTTCTGTTTTTAGTGATGAAAGCAACAGATAATTGGAAGACTCAGATACTTGAATAGAGGTGGTCAGGGGTCCGGATAAACCGAAAAATTGCACGTGGCGCCAAAGCGGAAATGTGAAGAAATGAAGAAAACATGTTTTAATAGAATTGAGAAATGAGGTAATATATTTTAAAAATTTGTTGAATATATTATTTTAGTTTCAATAAGACCATTATATAATCTGAAATATAGCTGAAGTTTAAAAATTATCAACATAATATTATTAAGTCATATTTGCAGGTAAAACATGCATATTTCTAACTCAAAATTCGTTTGAAATCTATGAATACAGAAATTATAGAATTTAACAATACGTTGGATGGGAGGGGGGCGCAGTATTGTTGGCTTGTCCGGATGTTAAAATTACTTCGGGTCTCTTCTATGCTTGATTGATGAAGAGGCCGCCCTCCAATCGGCATGAGTTTCTTTGAAACTAAAATTTAATGTTTTAATACACTACATAGTACTACATTTCTTTGAAATATACTAGAATTTTTGGGAGCAGTATTATATCAATTAATTCTTCAGAGGGACTAAAATTTATAAAAAAACATTTGAAGAAAAAAAATTACTTCGTATCTCGAATTCTTTGATTTTTCGTTGAATAGTAAATAAAAGATTTTATACTCCACTTCAGAATGTCCTATTGAATGCCCACGCATTTACTCATTCTTGTCGGCACTACATAACTTGAAAGAATTTTATCATAAATTAGAACTCTTACTATTAAAAAAATTAATTTCTAGGAAAATAAAATCCAATAATTACGTGATACATAAGAGTCAATGACTCAATTCACCGCTTAAGGACATAACCCAAGTTAACTCGTTCTAAATTCCGTAGGTTTCAAAATAATTAGGTCCTTAAGCGGTTAAGAGAAAAAATAAATAAAACAAGAGGAACTGAAATATTCTAAAATATTGTTTTCACTTAATGAATGTACCTGTAAAAATGAATTATTTATTTTCATCTTGGAAAATCGTTGTGAAAAAAAATTAAATTTGTGATTGATTTCATTCTCGCATTCTCTATATATTGGGTATATGCATGGAAAGGGGCTTCAAGTGAGGCCATATTTAATTACAATAAATTTCAACCTCTCCTCTCAACCAAAATGTATGCAGTTATATGAGTTTCAAATGAATTCAGTTTAAAAAACAAAATTTTACCTTCCATCCCTGGATGAATTTTACTTTTTCTGCGTAAAACAGCTGGATATTTTTAATCGCAATATGTATGTAACGTTACGGCACAGTTAAGTTTGGCTTATATCAGACGCGAAGCTACATCCTTCCAGAGAAGAGAGTTCAATGATTATCAGTTAAAAAACTGACTACATTCGACCAGTATTGTGTTATAGGATCTTCAGTTAAAAATAACATACGTAAACTGTTATACTTACAATTATGAACGTCATTATTTATTTTTCCGTACTTTTTAACATTCTTTTTCATGACAAAGGAGTTTCAGATCTATCATGCTTGCTATTAATGTTTGCTTCCAATTCCAGAAAAAGTCGTGATGACATTTTTGCAGAATTTTGTGTTCAAGATCGGATGGTCGCGTGTTCAAGACCCAATTCTACGGAAAATCCGCAGTGTACACCAGTCTGCTACAAGTTAAATCCTTCGAGGATCAAACGTCCTCTTGTTAGTATGGCGTAGAAGTTTGCAGAAATGATGCCATATCAGATATAGTCTTTACCATCTGACCACTACTCAAAATGGCGAGGTCCATTTGGAAACAGCCGTTTTACAGCTGCAAACGGGGCAACTTTAATTCCAACGAGCTAGATTGTAAGTGTTTTCATCTACGACAGAATAAAAGAAATTATTTTCTTCCCAGTTTATTAACTGATTTAAAATTTAAAATCAGCAACAGATAAAGTAAAATGCATCAAAAATACCTTATCAATGAGTGCGATTAAGTCATAAATTTGTATGGAATTAAAGATGGTTATGGCCAGTCGTCCCGTTTTCTGCGTGTGTGACTCAAATTAGCGTTTTGGTTCAGTGAAATATGCTGTGCTGAAAAACGAAAGCTACTCGATGAAATATTATTAATAGTTTTAAATTTATCGCCATTGTGTGTTGTTTAATAACATTTTCCTCCTTAAGGTGCTCTGGTTTCATTTCAAATGACCCATTACCACATGCATTTGTTTATAAAACGTTTTATCAATGGATAAATTAAAACTGCACCACAAAAAATTTAAAACATGTCCCTCAGTCTGACTTCCTACAGTTTAATTAGCTCTAACTTACTAAAGCTGATTTATTGTTTTTTGCTTAATAAATCCATTCAAGATTACTGTTGTAAATGTAATTTTTAATACGATGATACAATTTACTTTTATCGCAAAACTGTTTCCTTTCCAAACAGAGTATTAGCACGAAAAATAGAATTAAAATCAGAATCACATTAAGATGGAAAATACGATCCCTTTGCAATTTATTGACAACGTAATTGTTTCATATTTTGCCTAACCAACAGCCTCCACCCAAAACAAAAAATAAACAAATAGAGGGAAGACTTTTTCTTTCCTTTCTAATTAGATTCAATATTCTTCGTTTATGTACCAAAAGTGATTGTGCCTCTTTAGCATCGTCCTGGAACTGTGTGGGTGGAAACTCGCTAGTATCTACTCTTTAGGTTACGAATAAATAAATAACTAAGATTTTACCAGGGACTTTTAGTGGAGATCATAAAGACTATTTATAGAAACCTTTCATAAACCTCCCGGCTCGGTAAGATTGCCAATTTATGGAGATTATGTTGTAAATCTTATTAATATTTTATTAGATACCCTCTTTTTTATTTTCCTGTCTTCTTTTTGATTGGATTGTCCCCTCTTTGCAGCATTCTTGGAATTAAGAGAGGAATTTGGACCGGCACTTAGATTGAAACGGCATAATAACATCACTTTTATTCATAATAATAGACAAGTAGGGAACTTTGACATCGAGTGCGAGTTGAAAGCAAATTAAAAACATTCAGTTCTTTACTAGTAATAGGTGACCACTTTTACAGGTGGTTAACTTAACTGTTTATTTTGAATAGTGAAATTGTGTTAGTTCGTCACGTATTTTAACTTGCAACGATGCGTCAAATAGTTGAAAATGTTGCTCGAAATTAAGATGCTAGAAAGAAACAATTTTGCGTGCGATATAAATTCTTCTATTGTTCTTTTACATAAAACCAATACATAGAGCATTTTTTTGTCGTTTGCTTTCGTGTACTGTGTTGATAGTTCTAGAAGTCAACGTCCTGTAAATTGTCTCGCATTTTATAATTAAATTTGTTTCTTTTATTTATTATATTTTTTTGTTCCTGTCAATGTAAATCAAGAAAATATTTTTTAAAATTCTTAACAAATTATTTTCATCTACATTGTTGAACAAGAAAAAATATACGCAATAATTAAATTTTAGAAAAAGTCAGTATTCGATTACAACATAACAATCTTTTCCCAATAAATCTAAGACGAAATACATTTTTTAAATATATATATATATATATATATTATGATTTATTTCTAGAAAAAGTGTATGATGTGAATTGGAAACATTGTTTTATCTTATGAATAAATTAAGCACTTTGAAATGGTAGATTAAGCATGTACTGCAAATATAATTATATGTAAACTAATTACATTTACCATTCATTAGCACTTTCCGTTCCACTTGTACCATGGATGGTACATACTACACCTTCCATTCAGGCCACGTGTACATCGATGATACACGTGGAACACACTAATCGAAAAGTTAAACTGATCGCAGCGCCACGTGTGCCATGAATGGTACATTATGTGATAACAACGCTAAACAAGCTAATTACTTATGGATTGACTTTATAATGAAATATTATATCGTATAATCAATCAAAAATCAATTGTATAAATGTTAAAAAATCTATCATCTAATTAATCAAAACAACAAATGGCATGGATGAAAAGTCGAGCAAAAAACGGCTTGGCCCGTAACGTGTTAACATTTTTGAGAAAACCAGGGAAAAAAGAAAATACATAACTTCAATGTTTATGGAAATTGCAGTCTAAGATATTTATGGGAAATGGAGAAATTATGCAGAAATTCTTTATGTTTTCTTTACATTTTGTATCCTTTCATTTTAATAATGTACTGTATAATTTTACTTTTAATGTAAAGAAGATAAATTCAAACAGGCAAATTTGAGTAAATTATTAAATGCAAATGTTTCTTAAAAAGTTAAAATTGGGGTATTTGTCCTCTTTTTAGCTCCCTATTTCTAAAGCGCATTTGTAATGTTCCGTTCCTCGATTCCTTTTCCTTATATAGGTCATAAAAAGATTAAAAATAAAACGTAGCAAACGAAAACATTGTTTTTTCTTTTTTTACTGACGATAACTGAAGAGGTGAAAAAAACAACGAGAAATCGATAAACTAGAAGTGAAGAGGGACCTGATGTATAAATATCCAATAACTGTAACCTGGAATGTTCCTTAATCTGAAATGTGTTCGCTCTGTTTTCATAGATCGAATAGTTCCATATAAGTTCATTATTTGAGAAAAAACACCAGGATGTTTTCTTTCAACTTGTAATTATTCATGTCATAGAATAAATAACATTAATGATTATATTTTCTGTTCGATTACAAGCATGATTTAACAAGTTTGACTGAAAAAAGCTATTATAGATCTTATAATAAGTTGTATAATTTGTTATTGAAGAGTTTTCGAGGTATCATTGTATGAAAAGTTCACTTAAAGTGAAAATGAATCTGCAGGAAAAGTTTTAAAAAGCCAAGCAATTACGTTTACATTATACCATGTACTACAATACGCACTAACACACATATATACCTACAAGCAAAAATTCAGTGTGTCTCGAAAGGAGGCGTGTAAACTTTATATGCAGGCCTTTGAGACCATGATGGAGAATTTTTTATTTAGAAATTGTGTCCGGAAACACAACCTTACTGTTCTGCAGCAATGGGTGCGACTTGCAAAGAAAGAAAGTTAATAGAGGTTAAATATAACTTTATTAGCACACTTCCAAATATGAAGAATTAGCAACAGAAATTAAAATGAAGTTATAATTGGCAAAATAAAGTCATTGTAAATGTGCAAGTAATAAAAGGCAAAAGTAAAAACAAATAATAAAACTAAATAAAAACAAATAATAAAGCCAAATAAAAACAAATAATAAAACCAATTAAAAACAAATAATAAAACCAATTAAAAACAAAAAAACCCAAAAAATAAACACATCGTATTAGATGCGAGCAAATGCAGCAGCAACCAAAACAACAATGAAAAGAATAGAACTAAGCAAATAAAGCCAGAACGTTAACAAAAAATGGATCGGAATCCATCCTAGGCACGTTATCAAGAGTCACGCCATGGCAAGGATTAAAAAAGGCGGGCTTTTTTGCTCTGAGGGGCCTGACAAATATCAAAAATTTAACCACTTAGCCCACAAAACGCATGAAACGCACACCAAGGGCTGATGACTACCATTTTCATCATAAAATAAGGTATCCTAATGCACATATCTGTTTGTTGAGGCAACATCCAAATGAAAGTCAAATTTATCTGCGAGTCACAGTACTCAAATTATCCTATAATACTAATGTCTAATTATTTTGCCGATTCATTCCCTATATGACATGCAAAAGTTTACATATGAATACCGAATCCTCATATTACTCACCTATTTACCGAAACTGATTCCTGATATGATGGAAACTGTAATATTGTTGTATCATTAAATCATACCGAACTCATTATTTTTTCAGCAAGTATTGCTATATCCAAATACCACCAAAGACAGTTTGGATTACAACATAATACAATATAACCCCGTTTAACCGAACTGAAGGTGGGGGGAGGGCTTTTCGGATAATGTTTTTTTCGGTTAAGCCATGAACATCTATTATTCTTTTGTGTCTAATTTGTAGGCCACAGAGGGAATATTATTTGACTATTAAGTCATTCCCTTGACAGAAAATTTATCCATTTTAGAACTCCGATGGCGAGTGGCACTTTGAAAAAGTTCGCCATTCGAGTTCTCTTTCATTTTTTCGATTTTATTTGTTTAATCTTAATGAATTATAATTTTTATTGAAGCATAATTTGTGTTGTTTGATTATATCTTAATTGGTTAGCTTATTATAGACAATATTGTAAATGCAATCACTGTATGCCGCTGCGTTGCTCGCAAAAGATATATGGTTAGTACTATTGTTTACTTCTTCTGTATTTTCTTTTTTGTATGATTAAAATATCTAATTACAGTACGTAATTCTGAAATTTTTTGGTGTAAAACGAATTCAAAACTCTCTTTGTGGGCTACACTTATGCCCTTTATTAAAGTTAACCCTCCGTCATCCGCAATATTCGCACCGGCTAGTTCGGGCGCGACGCTCCTGACAGGCAGAGGTAAACCATATCGTAATTAATATTGTTAATGGCCATTAATTTTAATTTTAACATTCTAAAATTAATCACTGACCTTCTTGGCGAAGCTTAAAAGAAAAAAGTGGGGGTATGGTTGAAAAAATGTTCCGTCTTCGCAATTTTTTCTGTGCAGTAGAGTAGGTGTTTATTGGATTTGCGATTTCAGAGGCACTTCGGATAGTCGAGGTTTCGGTTAACCCGAATTCCGTTAACCGGGGTTTTACGGTAATTCTTATAAGATGAGCTGAATCTTGCATCATGGAATAAGATTTAACAATGATTATGACTTTTCATGGATGCAGCCATCCAAATGAAATTCGGCTTTTCCTGCGTATCTTAATACTCAAATTATTATGCGGTATTTAAATCTAATGGCTTTCATTCCCGATTTTCGACATTTACTTTCCATTGAATCCATTTATCCATTGCATCCTTTTCCTATAAGATTTAATCCTCTGTAATATTTTAAAATCACTATTGAGATGCAACGTTTGCAAACGTGTTCCAATACCGTTGAGCCAAGATAGTTGTTATATGAAGAGATTTATTAGTATAATATGATCCAATGCTACAAAAGTACTAAGTAAACCTATTTACCTGTGAAAATCGCAGGATGCAGCAGAAAATAGACTCGCTTCTAACCCGCGAGAGGGTTAACCCCATAACAGTTGTGTCCGTATGTCTTACGGGCATTAAATTATCGTATTTTTAGTCTTATAAACTACAATTTAATAATTAATTAGCTTTATAATTTGACACAAAAGTACGTAGAATCTATAACATCTCAAGTATTCTATGCTTTCTTAAATGAATGAAAATGACAGCCCCTTTCCGAAACAGAAGGGGTCATCTTATTAGACAGCAAAAAATTTAAGGGTTAAGTAATTATTATGGATATTTCTGTAATAGAAAGTAATATTTTGCAAAATGATTCATTGATTTATTTTGATGTTAAAGCCGATTTAATTTGTGTAAGTATTTATCCTTTTAACTAACTCTTCAGTTACAACTGAAAAATTGTTGCTTATTTCATAAAATCATATTTCAATCAAACTATTCCCACTTCAGATTAAAGCGAATGTACAGTGACTCAAAAAAGTATTGGGGCACAAGAAACGCTCAAGCTTTCATTTCGTAAATTCTAATATTACATAAAAACAAAAGATAATTTTAATTGTTTTTTGTATCTAAACACTCTGAGAAATCTATTAAAACCATTACAATTAAATACAACTAATATAGAAATTAGCTATTTGAAATGGTTCGTCTGCAACTACGAAATTAAGGTCAAAAAAGTTTTGGGGCATTCAGGAAAACCAGCTTGATAAGAAGCCAATTCTGGCAGAATGTCTGATACAACTGCAAATAGAATTGCAAACCTAGAAGACACTAGTTAAGAAGCAAAATGCAGGAGTTACTACGTTAGTCCATCATTTGCATGGTAGCATGGGTCGGAAAAAATCAGAGATATCCATTAGCATCAGAAAAATTACCATTTGTCATTGGAAACGTGGAAGCTCCGAGAGAAAAATTGGTGAAATTGTAAATGTAAGTAAATCTACTGTACATAATATAATTTCGAAATATAAGAAGACAAAATCAGTTAAAAACAGACCAAGAACAGGTCGCCCAAGGTGTTTCAATGAGCTTGAAGAAAGGTGGATTGTTAGAAAAGTTATTTGCAACCCTAAAACCAGTGCAGTCAAATTAACTTTAAAAGCGCAACGAAGGTATAACAAGTCTGTTAGCCCAGAAACGGTCCGGAATATCTTGAGAAAATATAATTTTCATGGCCGAGTAGCTAGAAGAAAACCATTCCTAAGCAAAGCACATCGAAGAGCTCGTTTAGAATTTGCTAAATCCTATATTAAAAAGCCTCCGGAGTTTTGGAATTCAGTTTTATTTGTATATGAAAGTAAATACAATGTTTTTGGAAGCGATGGGAAGTAAATGGTATGGTGAAAACCCAATAGTGAACTGGAAATGAAGAATCTGACTCCTTCTGTAAAACATGGCGGTGGTAGCCAGATGGTCTGGGGCTGTATGAGTGCCATGGGTGTGGGGAATTTACATTTTATTGATGGAATTATGGACAAATATATGTATTTAGACATTTTAAAACAAAATTTGAAACAGAGTGCTGAAAAAATGGGCATATTGCCACATTACAAACTCTATCAGGATAATGACCCAAAGCACAATGCTCATATCTGCAGACTCTGAGTTTTATATCACTGTCCCCAGGTAATTAGAACTCCTGCATAGAGTCCGGACCTCAATCCCATTGAGAATATTTGGGACCATTTGAATAACAGAATTCGTAAATTTAAAATTTCCGGCAAAAATGAACTTAGAGAAAAACTCATGTCTGAATGGGATAAAATAGAAGAAAATCTTTGTGCAAATCTTGTGAAATCCATGCCTAAGCGACTGAATGAAGTCATAAAATGTAAAGGAGGACCAACACATTATTAAGAAATAATGTTTGAGTGATATGGAACAATTTTGCTTGCGTGCCCCAAAACTTCTTTGACCATTAATTTCAGTTATGCAACAAGAAATGTTCATTCCAGTATTACTGTAATAATATTGTAAATTAATTTTTATGTTTCTGGATTTTATTTAGTCTGCAGATATGACATGTACAAAAAGCATTTGGTTGAAATAAAAAAATTGATTTATTCTTTCACAAAATGTTTGATAGCTTATTGTGCCCCAATACTTTTTTGAGTCAGTGTATATGTTTCCTATCCATCTTTCTCAAATTATGTCACACTCTATTAGTAAAAAATTTCAGATAATTCAATTAATTCACATATGGGAATATAAATATAGATTGACAAAAATATTTTGGTTAAAATAATCTTTAGCATTTTTAGTCAGAACCATCATAGAAAATAAATCGGAAACATTTTAATTAAAAGGATATTAAGTAATAACACCTGTCTAATTTCTGATTCTTCAATTAAATTAGTCAATTAAGTCGTAATTAAGTTAGTTAGTCATATTGAATAAGTAGATAATGCTTAAGCTACGATGAGACGCCTTTTTATGAATGATTTCTCAGTCGTTGGAAATATCTTTCTGTAAACGTTGGATGTCATAAAGAGGAAATATTTTGCGTTAAAGCTTTTAATAAGTTCCTACTAATATAATTTTGAGTCATTGTTTTCAATAAGTAAACAAGTAACTTACAGTTCATTACAAATTTCGTTAAGTGAAAGTAAATATTAGTTTTGGTTATTAGAGTGTTGAAGAAAAGTGAAGAAGAGTTATTAAGAACTTAATTGAGTGATCAACTGATTAAAAGTTATTTCCTAAAAATTGTTTCTTGTGATTGAGCTAATAGAGTTAAGTAAATATATCTTTTCTGCAGCAAAATGATCTTGTTTTCTTCAAATTTAACTTTGAAATTAAAACCATTTGCTTCATTTTTAAGATGTTGGTGGAAAAAGAAAGGTAACACTGAAATTTTAATGCAAGATATAGGGTCGTTAATAATTTTTCATGAATTTAAAACAAATCCTCAGTCTATTCTAATATGATATTAAATTTAATAAAAGCATGTTTAAAAACGCACTTTTAGTAGAGCACTGAAAAGTAATTTTTTTACTTTAATTACTTCCTATTTTTCAGCCTTTACTTGTGTTTCTACGCGTATTGGGTTTACTTTCTATTAGAATTCGAAAACAACTAGATTTTTTTTTTACTTCGTGTGCGCCAAACGTTTCGCACTCGAAGCAAAAAGAGTAAGTCGTGTAGATCGATTCTCTTTTTTATTACATTGTTGATAATTGTAAGTTATCACTCAATATATTACGGATTTATATTTTAGAAAGTTAATGTCATTAAATAATTTTGAAAATGTAATTTTACATATGTATATAATAATTTTAATATGTGTTTTATATTGGAGGATTCAATAATTGAATTTGGTTTACTATGCCTAACATTCCATGTGTTACCGTCTAGGAATATTCCATTTGTTTAAGAAAATATACACAAAATATAAGATGCTATATAAGCGCCCACGCTTTTATTCGAACCATGTATTTTATTGTAATCAGAAAAATTATTTTCAACTTTTGCGTTCATTTTTTTGCATGAATAAAAGCTTATACCTTAAATTTATTTATTTATTTTTTCCTACCAGATGTGAAAAAAATTCAGAAATATTCGTTATTGGTTGCGAAAAATTCAGTTTTTTTCTTCCTCTTTGAAATTTAAAAAATTGAGGTAGGTGGTATTGCTTGTTAAGCGACAAAATATTATGGGACCTCGAAATTAATTTTGTCTCTAAATCCCAACCAGGTAACTCCAAGTGTATGGAATCATCATCTAATTATATTAATCAATTAACACATTCACAGCCACCGACGCACTGGCGTGTCCGGAACATATTATCTAATTAGATGACCCCTTCTCTACTGTAGTTAAGAGATGGCAGAGAAGGGGTCATCTAATGGACCTTATGCACCGTTTGGGTTCGAGAGTATAGAAAAACAACTGTGGAGGAATAAACAAAACGATCGGCCTATAAGAGACTCAGAAATAAAAGCAGGTCTGAGTCAGCTGTTTAAGACAGACCAATGGCTGCCTCCGGCAGGTCACGTGTCGGGGGATGTGACGTCACATGCATAAGGTCCATTAGATAGATGGTTCGAATCTCAGGCTTGAATAGTGGCAGCGAATGTATTAACTGATAATTAAGTTCAGAAAATATTGAAATAATGTATTGGCGTCCAGAACACACAAGTGTAGAAAATTTCACCGCTCTAGCATATCAGGAAGGGACTGAAAAATTGATTACAAAATTCTGTTTCTAAAACATGAAACAAGTCAAATAAAAGAGTATAGAAATAATTATTTTGCTGAAGCGAAAAACGCGGGAAAAAAGTGAAGATATTCTGAATTACAGAAAAATGCCTCAAATTATTAAAAAGTTAAGCAATTTACATGTTTAATAAAATATTTTAATAGCGCATACTTAACTCTTAAATGCCCTGTGTTGTCTTGAACCTTCCAGCTGGCGCGCCTGCACAAATTTTACGACATATCGAGCATCGTATTACATAAATATATCGTGCTGTTTTGCAAAAATAAATACAGCTTTTATTATGTATTTATTAGCTTAATAGTAAACAAAGATTTTAGAAATGAAAATTGCACTTAAATTTATAAAAGAACGATATAAATATGTAATACGATGCACAATACAAGTATCTCTTGAAAACGCGCGCCCGCTGGAAGGTTAAGCGGCATACCCAATTTTGCTTCTAAAATCTTTAGAATAAGACTGAAGCTCTAATGCCTGCTGTTGCCAATAGGATTCGTATTGAACATTTTATTAAATCAGTTTACAACATATAGATGGGGCCTGAGTTCTGATAAAAAACAAACTGATGTTTTTCACTTGCGGCTGCATCTTTTTTGCTTTGTTTGTACGCTTCCTAATACCATAATTTATTCTACAACGTTGAAGGAAATTCCTTTTCCTTATTATTAATTCTTAAAATTCATCTGTATTTATATTTTAGAATTTTATCAAGGAAATTTTTTCTCAACTAAAGCCTAATAGCCGTAAACCATACTTAAAACAAAATAGGATTTTAAAAATATTTTCTCCATATTTTATTCATGAAATGAAAGTCAAAAACCATTTTTAAGTCAATTTTTTAAAAATCGGGCATTTAAGGGTTAAGTTGACAGCTTGCTCTTTGAAACTATGTCGTTGTTTTTATCTACATGGTTTCCGCTCGCATACAAGATAAAATGAAATATTACAGTAAATGAAATACATTAAGCTATATTGGCATTATAAATGCTGGGTTTATAATGTATCAGAAAAGATTTATAAAGTTGAAATAAATAATTTGTCGTAAATTTTGTTGTTGTTTATAAATAAAAGTTTTATAATATGTATATCTCCCATTGGGGGGAACCATGAGTACACGGATATGAGTTGCTGCCGGATAAGTAAGCAGGAACTCGCTTCCCCTATGGGTATAGTAATGGTGGGGCTCTGGGTCCCTCCACCAATGATAATACACACCTCCTTCGGGAGGGGTCGGGCCGTGGCTCGGTGATGGGCTACTAGGACTCCTGCCTCCGCACTCGAAGCTATTGCAGCGTATGTCATTTGGAGTCCCGGGTGATCCAGATCTTTCGGTTATAATATGTATATATCCCAAAGGAGAGGGGATACCATGAGTAAGTGGATGAGAAGCCGCCGGATAAGCAAGCGAGTTTTCGCTTCCCTGGTGGGCATAATAATGGTATGGTGATGAGCTACCCCTACTCCGATGAGAATATGTAACTCCTGCGGGAGGGTTTGGTTGTGGTCGCTGATGGCTATTAGGACTCCACCCTCAATTTCTGATTAACGTCGCGACGACTATCATTCAGATTTCCCCGGATGCTTCGGCAGGGCGAGACGAACGATTTTGTGATATGTGATTACAATATGTAGGCACAACTATGGCACAACGTGGCCAGGACAGAAGAGCGGAAGAAACAGAAGAACAAAGAAATAGCCGATTGTCAGACATGGCACAACGTGGGCAGGAGAGAAGAGCCGAGGAAACAGAAGAACAAAGAAATAGACGATTGGCAGTAATGGGACAACGTAGCCAGCAGAGAAGAGCCGAAGAAACAGAAGAACAAAGAAATAGTCGATTGGCAAAAATGGCACAACGTGGCCAGGAGAGAAGAGACGAAGAAATAGACGAACAAAGAAATAACCGATTGTCAGCCATGCTACAACATGCAAGAGAACGCCGTCTAAATGTTATTGAAGGACAAAATCAACATCAGATACAAACTTTTTATGCAGCTAGAACTGTTTTTTACCCTATTGTTGAAGAACACAACTGTGGAGAAATGGACAATCTCTGTCTGAAATGCGGAGGGTTGTATTTCCGGGATGAAAAGAATACCAGAGGAATTTACACTCATTGTTGTCATAATGGAAATATAATTGAGCAGGCTTCAGTGTATCCAGTGGAAATGAAAGGATTGATGGATGGCTCCGATGAATTATCAGTGCATTTCAAAAATAACATAAGGTCGTACCAGTGCTTCAATGGATGCACAGATTGTACCGTCTACAGGGAGAGGAGCGTATTGCTTCAGAATTCATGGCCAAATTTATCACAGGATCTCTCATCTACACCCAGCTGAAGCAGGAGGTGAAAACACTAATACAACACACTTCAACAATATTATAACACACATTATGCATGTGTCACGTGACCTCAGCTATTATTCGATTTAGCCCGTGCAGCTAGTATGTGATTATAATATGTAGGGGAGAGTCGCCGAATTTGGGCCACCTGGACACTTTTTAAGCTGGACCTTCACCATCGATCTGTTCCAATCCATTTGGAAGACTTCTTAACAGAGCGTTTCCATCTTCAGCTCATAAAATTTGGCAGGTCATTCGCAGGTCGGATTGTGCCAGCCGCACCTATAGGCAACCCGATCCCCTAGGCTACTGCACCTCCTCTTCCCGCTTTGAAAACAGGTCCTCCCGCCCTGATTTCCCCATACTGACTTCCACCCACACTCCCCTCACTCATTTTTAAGGTTTTCGCTTTTGTGAGAGAGGCTCGGTTCCTCCAACCGACTATCGTATTTCGGTTTTATGGCCTAGTGGGCCGAATGAAAATCCAAGTCGAATGGAATTACAAATTTTTCTTGGTCCACTCCATTTTTCATCTGTTTCTTACATTGACGAAGGGGTTTGGCAACCTGTGTTTCAAAAAAAGTGGAGTGGCCTAATGGTGAATGTCCCGCTTTAATGTACAATGATGGGAAGGAATTTTAAAGAAAAACAATTAGTAGAATTTTTGGTAGCTTATATTTCTTCAGAACAGTGCAATTAACATTCTATGAAATACATTTTAAATAAGGAAAAAGGCAGCTTAAAATGTTTCTTAGGTGAGACCACCTATTTCTTTCAGCACAACTAAAGCAAAAATATTTTTGATTCTCAAATTCGCACCAGCACACAATGCATGAACACTCGTATGATGTTTTATGCACTGAATCACTTCCTCTTCTATGTTTGTTTTCTCACAAATGATACATATCTTAAGTTTTGTACTTTTTGATCCAACATTTGATGGCTTTAATGTCCTTTTATTGTTTTTTTTTGCTTCAACTTGTACCAATTCCAATTTATGAGGATTACTAGCAATGATAAATTGCTTACTGAGATATTCCGGTAGTTTAAGATAATAATGCCATTGATTTAATTGACAAAATTTAGGCAACTGCTTGTGGTATAATCTAGGCAATCTTTGGACAACAGCAACAACAAAATTTCACTAACTATTTTAATAACATATTTATAGTAAATTGTAGCCAAAGAAATTTCCTATCTGAGGATATAATAACAAATTTTCCTAATTAATTTAAAACAGTGTAAGGTCTTTTTTCTTTTGTTAACATAATTAATGGGTGATACCTAAATCATATTTCACTTGCTCTATGACTGTAACTACGTAACGCCTTCGCTTAAAAATGATTTCATACTCCTCATTTACATCATTACAACCTAATTTGCATATTTTACGGCCCAAATATTTAATAGAAGGTATAGTACTGGTCCAGTCTTAGTCCGGTCTAAATTCGGTGACTCTCCCCTATATAAAATTTTAAATCTAATCACTAATCTGCACTCATCTGTACTCAGACAAAACATTTATAATAATAAAATCCTAATAAGAATCACATTAATATTCAGAAAATATCCAGGGCGAAATTTTGTATTGAATCTTTAATACATGCATGCAGCATAATTATTCACACTAACATTCCTTGATTGTTTTATTTAATTATGAAAAATCCTATAAAAAAACTGAAAAAAATCCAATTAAAAGCCTTTTAAAAATCGAGTATTTTCAGTGTAGTAAAAGTAAAAAATTGTCTACTTCAAAATATTTTGCATATTTACAATATGTTTCTTTGCATATTTTTTAAAAATATTTATGCTCTCTTTCGGATAAATTATAGATTGTGGAATCTCTTACTCACCAAACCAAGATTTTATTGCAATTGCTTCAGAGATTTCCAAAACCGAAATTTTTGTTCTTTCAGTGATGTTTTTATTAACTTGTTTTAATTAATAACACAAATTCCATTTCTAATAATATTTATACCTGACACTATTTGATCGAAGTTTATTATAATAGGAAAGCTGAAAATAAATGTCCCTTCTGTCAACTTTTTTTGGGAGCAGAATCCGAATTATGAATCTGCCTTGTCAGTCTTATTTAGCTTTATTATGTTTTTTTTAGTTTTTTATTGCAAGTATCTCCACAGTTTAATTGAACAACATTACTACTGCAACATTAAAACTGAACAACATTACTACTGCAACATTAAAACTGAACAACATTACTACTGCAACATTACAACTGAACAACAATACTACTGCAACATTACAACTGAACAACATTACTACTGAAACATTAATACAATAAATAAATAAAATTTTATGTACTTCTTTCACATATTGTTGCATGTTACTATTTATTTTATGAAATAAATAGTCGTATTCATCAAAAGAAAAAAAAAACGGAACATTAATTTTATTGTTTTGTTCATTAAAAACTGAATTGCAGTACTAATACTTTTTCAGAATTTTCTTTCCGAATACCAGTATGGTATTCGAAAATTTGGTATTGGGGACGCAAATCCTATTCTTTCAAGATTCATGCACTATACAGGGTGTCCCAAAAGGTCTGATGGGAATTAAGGGAAGACTTTGGATGTTCCAAGTACCAAATGATGATCCAACCTAATAGTACAGAGTTAGTTTAGTTATATTAAAGTCCCGTTTTGAAGCAACAAGAGGTCTATTTTGGGACGGACCTCGTAATTTTGAACCGCGGTCAGATGGCGAGGACGACACCTCAGCTGGCACACCTCTTTCCAAACTTCCAGCCTGGAGCCCTCCGGCCCCGAACCTTACCACTAGGCCACCGCGACCTCCCCTAAAAGTACAAAATTTTTATACAGCTGTCCCGAAAAAAACCATTTACAGACTTTAAGGGTAAGCAAACACACAGAAAAATCATTTTTACGATGATAATAACGCAAGGAAGTTAGCTATAGGGGAGTCAGTGAATTAAGTTACAAAAAAAGATGCTCCAGATGCAGAACGCGGCCCCATGCCCTCGTGCCTGTTCTCATTACGGCTACCGAACCGGTTGAGTGGAAAATGTTTGCATGCGAATAATATACTGACCATGCTATTCAAGATACAGTGTACATCTCAGGTTTAATTGAATACATATCTACAATAGCTCAATGACAGTGTTATGAATGACAACATGCGAGCAGCAGGCTAGACCTTTGAACACTTACTTTAAATTTCCAAAAGTTTGCTGTTGATACTGCATCCTACTTGCCATTGTATTCGTCATGCTGTGTACTACTTGTAATGTTGCTATTCATGCAATTTCTTGTTGTGCTATTGTAAATTTGTGTTCATTTAAACCTTTGAACACTTTATTTAGTGTATCCTTTTCTTTTACTCAATTTACTGACAATACGTCCCTGTAGCGGTCGCCCTTTGCTTTTGCGACCCACGTTCTATTCAGGGCCGTTTTAACAAATTTGAGTGCCCTGGGCTGGGTTATTTTGCGCCCCATCAGAATCTTAACTAGGAATTTGAGTGCCAATAGCTCAAAGAAAATACCTGCCTAATAAAATAATTGAGGAGAAAAAAAGAAAGAAAAAGCCACTTGTTTTCAGATTAACGCCTTAAAATTTGGCAAATAGGATCCTTCTCATATTTAAACTTATAATTAAATAATCTTTTTGTTTCAAAATTAGAACGAATTCAGTATAGTAAATTTGTAGACGCCTGTGAATCAATGGCGTACCGGACTACAGCCCAACACGGCCGAATTAAGCCCTGCAGGGGCCCCGAGGCGATGTTAATTTGGGGTCCCCTTTCCCCTCCCCTACTTTCAAAACAAGATTTTTTTTATTGATCTTACTTTAATCTCTAAACATGCAATATTTTAAGTAACACACACAATAACAAAACATTTTAATTGCGGATCACTATCAAGAGTGTTGGTTTATCATAAAAAATTTAAATCACGTATAGAAAATTTAAAATTAATATTAAACATAAATTTAACATTTAAAAATTTACAGAACATTTCTGGTAGAATCTTAATATTTTAATGCAAAGAATTCCGGAGCTGTTGACTTGTGAATTAGTCAGCCGATTGCGAAAAAAATTGGACCGCATTAGTTTGTAAACAAATTTAAAAACATGAAAAAAATTCTAAGAATAATGTTTTGAAATTTAAGCAATATTTAATTTTAATTTGAATATTTTGACCACAGGGACCTTGTAAATAAAATGTAAGCAGAAAATAAGATTACCCTGAAAATAGTAATTCGCGTCCCTAAAAAGTTATGGGGCCCGTTGACAGTTGCCTACTTTGCCTGCTTAGTAATCTGCCGTCTTATCCAATTAGCCAATTGGATAAGACGGCCCTGGTTCTATTGAAAATATGTCTTATTTATGTATGCCTGACCTACCCATTAAATTTGAAAACGACCTTTTGTCACGCCCTGTTATTTTGGGCAAATGCGTGTTTTTTATTTGTTCTCAATTTTCCGAAACAAACGCTTTACTTTATCAGCCATTCAGTTGGGCAAGTAAAGAAAAATTCCTAAGACTAGTTTACACTTTAATCATAAGTTTCGACTACATTTTAATAAGCTAATATTAGTTTACATTAAACATGAATGAAATTTCATTAGTTAGAATTAGTTAATGGTGTTTACTTTAGAATTTCGTTTACTTTAGAATCTCTTGGTAGAAAAAGAAAACTATTTAGAAGGTTTTCAAAAAGCTGTAGTTTAACTTTGTAAAAGCGTTGCTATTCACCTAAGTTACTTAAAGCAAAAATAAAGTAGTTAGATCTGAGATAAAATATTTTCTATAGATGTTTAAGTTTCTTACTACTTTTAAGTACTTCGTAATCATATGTTAATAAGAATGCATTTGATGTAGAGAATCTTTTAAAGAGAAGTTATGGAATTATCACCTCAAATTGATATAAAGTTTATCAAACAATGATTAATTTTCACCTACGCCAACAGATTGGTTCTTAATGGTCGAATTTTTTATATTTTGTACTAAAAATCGATTCTTAAAATTCTTTTAAAAGAAAAAAAGCTCATTTAATTTTCAAAAAAAAAATTATGTCATTTCAGTGTTTTATCGACAAGTTGACGAGCAGTTGAATTCAATTTCACGTTTCTTTATTTTATTGAGCACTTTTTCAGGTTGCACACAGAACATTTTCTTCTCTTTAGATTGAAGGGGCTTAAAGTCTTTTAACAATAGATAAAAAATATATATTTCTTTTTTCTTTTAAAATTAAAAATCGAAAGAAAAGTTTCAAATTAATTTGATATATTTCATTTCTACCTGCTTTCATAAATCAAATTAAAAGTTCTAGAAAACGCATCACGATTTAATGTTGTGGAAAAAGCTGTTGAATAAAAGTGTAAAATGAAAAAGTAAACAATAATAAGTAAGTTTTATACATTTCCAGCATGATTTAGCAAGAAAAAATATTTACATGTGCACGAAGTGCAATAAAATTTTAGTTGGTATTATGTATGAGTTTTCTTCACATGAACTATTATTTTACTACTTTGAATCCATCAGTAGCTACATTGTTTTTGAAAGAGTGAATTGTCCTAGATGCCATTGTGCTCAAAGTACCTATAACAGGAACAAGAACTACTGTTTTTCATCAAAATATTTTTCAGAAATAACAAATAAAAAGAAGTGAATTTTGAAATGAATAGTTTAAAAATACTCAACGACTGAGGAATTTTAAACATTTAGTAAACAATGAAAAAAATGATCAAGTTGCTTTTTATACTATTTATTTCATTCTATATAATTGATAAATGATTTCCTAAATTAGCACATTAAATTCTTTAAAATTATTCTATAATAATGAAATGAAACAGTGAACAACAGAATGAAAGTTTTCTGTTTCATCTCACTCCCTTTTTGGTTCTTATCTATTTTTGAACCTGATTTTAGGGCTTGTTTCCATTGGAAAATTTATTAGAAAATACCATTTAATTCAATTCCGTACCTTTTCCTTTTTATCCGTCTTTTTTTCATGCTAGATTACTTCTGGAAATTCTTAGTTTATCACTTAATCATCTTCAAGTATATCGAGATTATTAGCATTGCTTTTAAAGTGGACATTTTCTTTTGAATCAAAACTATAAATAAAAAAAGTTGTTTTCAGCTTAAAAGAAGTTTTCTCTTTAATATTTTGTACTGTTAGGTTAATGTCTATATATTCCAGCAACACAGGAGCTAATTCTATGTGGACCTCGTAATTCTGAACTGCTGTCAAACCATGAGACCTGTATCGGTAACCACCTCCACAAACTTCCTCATCCCTCAAGTGGAAGGACGTTTGACCAGATGGATTTAACGCGTATCAGGCTTGCATACACAGTGGGTTTTAGATGGAATCGGGTGTCGAGCCCGCTACCTTCCAGCCCCAGAGCCGCGTCTCTGCCAACAAACCTCCGAGGCTCTTTCAAGGGATAAAAGTCCCAGTTTTCCCCGAATTTCCGTTAACTTCAGTTGTCATGAAGGAGCTGCAGTGTCATGTTGGCAGAGTTTAGTTTAGTTAAATTAACGTCCCGTTTTGAAGCAATACGAGGGCTACTTTGGGACGGACCTCGTCGTTTTGAACCACGGTCAGATTACGAGCACGACACCTGAGCTGGTACCCCGTCTCCAAAATTCCGCATCACACCAGCGGGAGGTCGTTTGAACACGATTAAACTTAGTGTTGACTTAACGTGCAACAGGCCACATACACGACGGATCTTCAGTGGAATCGGGTTTCGAAACTGGAACCCTCCGGCCTTGAAGCAGGCCACCGTGGCCCCCTGGTGGCAGAGTATCAATTGCTGGACCGGAGGGTCGTGGATTCGAGATCCGATTCCGCCAATGATCCGTTGTGTACACGAGCCTGACGCAGGTTAAATCCGTTGGGGTCAAGCACCCCAACATGGTAGTTTGGAAAAGGGGGGAGGGGTGTATAGAGTCTGAGGTTTCGTCCTTACCATCTGTCCATGATTCAAAAATACGATGTTCGTTCCAAGTAAACTGTCGTATTGCTTCAAAGCATTATATTAATCCAGTTAGGCTAAGTTAAGCCATTAGTCGCAAGTCATTTTGAACGATTGTAGCTTCAACTCAGTTGTGTCGAAATGTGAAGAAGAAAATGTGGCATGATTTTCCTCTTGCAGAATTTCACAAATTTTATGTATTTTTTATCGAATGTATTATACCTTATAAGAAATAACTTTTTGATAAAAAAATTGTCTTTGACAGAGAAGTCGGTTCATGTTTAAAAGAACTATTTTTAAAATTTCCCAATCAATTGGAAAACATATAATACGAATTATTAGAAAGTTTGAAATTGGTCTGAAAAGTTCGGTACAAGTTACTAAAAGGTTGAGATTGGCGGGCTTATGCAAAAGTAAACCCACACTTCATCGTAAATTGTTCACAGGCGAACAGCATTTAATATACTTAGACAACCGAATCGTGTCTGTGACTTTTCGTAATTTGATTTTTTCCTGCTCGCCTCGAAAGTTCCTCATCTCCAAGTATTTTTCTACCCACAAATTACACTCAAGTGCCTTCTGGAACTCATAAAATTTTCCGCAAATATAACGCCCTTCAGCAGAATCTGTTTCTAATCAAGAATATCAAATTTCCATACTTAATTTCGAAAGAGTTTTCCCGCCTCAGATTAGGAAAGGAATTTCTATCATTAAGAATTTCTGCTCGAAACAGATAAGCTTTCGCTATGGTTAAGTTTGTCCGCTGAAGATGGTATTTTTTTTTATAAGATGCTTTTGACAAAGGTTCAGTTGGAAGAGCTCCTCGAAAACTGAACAATTACCTCTTTGTGAAGATCATTTTTTAAAAATTTCTTCTCATTTTTATATCAATAAGAAATAGCTCTGTTTTCTAACATTGAGTAACTTTTACTTTTTCGCATAAGAGAAAATATTGCAATAAGGAAACTAGTAGTTGTAAAGTATTGTAACAAAAGATATGTACATTCGATATCCAGACAATGAATTTCGATTTTTTAAACCGAGTCCGAAGAAAAGCATTTTTGAAATGATGTTTGTCAGTCCGTGTGTATGTTATCATGATAACACAAAGAAAGAGACAAAGGAAATTTGGTATGTAGTCTTTACATAGAAAATTGTATATCTGCATAAAATTTTGGGTGAAATCCGTACATGTTTGATTTTTTTTCCCATTAAACTATGAAGCTGAAATAGTTTTCAAAGATATTCTTTAGGGTGTATTGCCATTTTTTTCCCAAGAAAAATATTGTGTATATTTTTAATTAATTCCTTTGAGTGTACGTGAGTTGCCTCTCTGTGAAGTGAAGATTTTAAGATAATTTTTTCCTTGCAACTTATCTTGGCAGTAATTAACCATTAGTAAAAAAAAAAAAATGTGAAAATTCAAGGAAAAATAACAACAATTAATGTGACATCATTCATTAGATATATATGTATTTTCAAACTGAAGTGGTGTAAAAATGATTTCTTGGGATAATAGTTTTTGACACTATCCTCGGAAAACATCAAAATGACGAAATAACAAAACATCAATCATAAAACATCAGTAGACAAGGTAATTATTATTGACATTTTATACTTATTGATTACAATCGCGAATGTTTGGTTTCAAAACACCTAGACAAAATTATTTTTAACCAGTATCCCATAAGGATGTTCCGTATAAGTAACATAAGTGTATGAATGTATACATTTTACATAAGGGTGTTAGTTTTAAGTAGAGTCCTTATGTGGAAAAATATGGAAAAATCCAGGGTAGAAAGTTAATATTTTTTTTATTTCTGTTGTATTAAAAGGTTTATTTTCTTATCTGGTCTAATTTTATAGTTATGCGATTAGCAGTAGCCTTTTTTCTAACTATGCGTATAAAATTTATAATTGAAAGCATTCTTTACAATTAGTATTATTAGAGATGCAATTCAATGGCTGAAAAAAGTTGAAAAATTAGATGCAATGAAATACCATAATATTGAAAGCGACACTCGCGAGTTTCTCGGAATATTTTATTAACAGAATAATATGTATAATTTATACTAAATTCGTTCTGTTATTTCACTCAAAATTTAGCGAGAAACTAGGTATGTTAAATCTGTCTTCGTGGGTAACGCGTGCTCATTAGTGTGGTGAAGTTCGGAGAACGTACTAGATGCTCGGGTGCTATTACGAGCAGTCTACATTTCTGTAATGTTTTTACGTTCCTTAAACACAAAATTGATTCAAAGCAAAATTAGTTTCTTAATTACTAATTGTATAGTGTTATTTGGAAATGGGACATTAAGATAAATTAATTCAAATCATAAAATTAGTAACAAAAAAAATCTAGGAATATCTTGATTCTTGTAGAGAGAAGAACGTCAGATATATTTGGACAAAGAATCAAAAACAAATTCATTTACCTAAAAATATTCAGGCGTGTATCTATTCTATATTCTTAGAGTGATTAGAATTTTATATTTTTATTTGAAATAAACATGTTAAACTATTAAGTAGGAACTAGCTGATCCCCGCAGAGCATCTGCACTCGGTTATACACCCATGATTTTCCTGACTCTTCTAGAGCCAAATTGTCAATTTAACACTCCAAAAAAATTCGCCAAGAAAAAAAAGGCGCCAAGTGGTGTGCACGTGACAGAAAATAGCCAATGTATAATGTTCACAATAGTCAGTTCCATGATATTTCCTCTCAGTTTGTGAATTCATTTACCTAAATACATTCAGGCATGTAATTATTCTTAGAGTAATTAGAATTTCATATTTTTATTTGATATAAACATAGCAAATTATTATGTAGGAATAGTAAAGAAAATTTTTAAACGAGTTGATGCTCTAAGAATTTCAAGATATATATCGGTATATTTCAGATTAAAGGATGGCACTCCAGATTAATTTTAAAAGCAACAAATAAAGAAAAGTTCTAGTAACACATTATCTATTTCTTTTGTTATTTGTAAGAGTATCTCAGAAAAACCCTTCAATGTAATTTAAAATGTTAAGTATAGAAGAAAACGGATGATATTAATTATATTTTGGAAAACAAAAGAGTGCAGGAAATTGAATTTCTTTATCTGATGTTTTTCTACAGGAAAGAGAATTTTTTTGAAAGATTAGAAATGATTTATTCGACTTCTAGATAACAATTAAATTTTAATCAATGAATTTTTGTCTTGTTATAAAAGGATTTGTGGTAAACGTAATTCTTGTTCTAAGATGTAAAGTTTATTTGCTAACTTCAAGCTGCTCTGTGCTGAGTGTGAAGCCACTTAGGAGGCGTTGTCTTGTATTTCTGAGCATAAAAAGCGCAGTCATTCATTCCATCTTTCTCGCAGTAACAGCACGCTCCATTTACGGTAAACTCCACGCTCAGCTAGGAGCGGCGTGAAGGAAGATTTTAGTTGTGTTTTTAAATGTTTTAATAAAATAGTTGTTTTAAATAAATGACTTCATCATTGGAATCACTGAACGCACCTACACAACCTTCATTCAACCAAGTCACAACATCGTGATCCGAGTCTCAATCCTAACAGATTATTAGAAATTCATATCTCGGTTATTCTCCATTAAAATGAATTCCAATTTACTTACTTTATTTTTAGGAATAAAATTATTTTCTAAGACACATCAATATTAGCACAATTCATATTCTTATAACTAACCCCCTTGTGAGTTTAAAAATGTTTTTTTGAAGAGGAAGAGATATACCTTGTACACGGCCGAAATTCTTAGGCAACTTTTATATGGATCAAAATTTTCCATATTCAGAAATGTATTATTTTGTCATGAACTTATACTGTTAGATTTTTTTACAAATAAATTATATTTTATATGCATGCACAACTTTTCTTCGTAAAGTATTTGAAACCCAAATTAAATTGCATACAAATGGACGAAAATATTAAGGAAATTTTTTATTTATGTAGCCGAGTACAATAAATGAATTTAGTAACCTATACCTCAAAATTTAAATGAAATAAAACCAGAAATTTCCAGTAAAATTTAGCTTATTCGAGATGGTTGAAAATAAGAATTTTTTTCTAACCAAGAAAGTAACATTATCTTTAGCTAATGTTCAGAAATTAAGGTTCCGTGATAATAAAAGTTTTCAGGCTCAAAAGATACTGATATTATTGAAGCTTTCCTTTTAATGAAAAATATCTATTTGCGAATTCTTGTCCATATCCAAAAAATTTAGCCGTACTCTAGAACCGCCTAGAAATTTATTTCATATGAATAATTTGATGGATTAGATCAGGAGTGATAACTTTTTTTGCACTGAAAGGCTTCATGAATTTCGGCAGTTAGACAAAACGCCTCACGAGCGGAATCTTAAAGAATATTGTTCTGTAATTATTATTATATTATAGACAAGTATATTATTTCAATGCAAATTGTAAATAACTGGTAAGGCCGCATAAGAAATTCAAAAAGGCCGCAGGTTCCACACCTCTGGATTAGATTCTACACAAATTTACAACTGAATATAAAATACGACTTTAAAAACTACTATGCAGCTACCAATTTTTACACAATAACAGAAAAATTTCGAGAATGCCGTATTTAATATGCATGCTGATGTTCTTATATTGTTCCAAAAATTGAAATTGCATTGAAATTCAAAACTACTTTTATGTCTTCCAGTAGGCATCCTTTTTCTCGCAGAGTAGTTTTAGTCCTATAAAAATGTCCTCCCGCCATTCGCTCCCTTTCCAGATTTAAGATGAGATATTGGCATCGTAATTGGCGTCCAACAAGTTCCCTTTCGTCCAATTTCTTAGCTAAGAATACGGTATGATTAAGGAAGTCGTCTTCGCCAATTTTCTCTTAAATTGGCATTCCTGCGGTGACGACGGCAGTGTGGGCATACCGTCCCACTAGAGTTATAGGACTTTCCCGATCGATGGATCTCATTTTGTCATTTGTTTTCTTAGCCGAAACTTGAGGACGTCTTGCAATTTAAGAATATTATTACAGTATCTTTTGGAGTATCCTCACTGGGAGTTTCGAATAAAATGACTACGTCGCCAACGTTTGGAATTAGAAAAGTTTTAGTTAGTTGCTTAAAGTTTCAACGGAGACAAAACAGAAAAAGTTTTAACGAGGGAGTTTTTGAGACTTTGTAAATTTTCTTCCGTTCTCATCTCCGAATTTATTTTCAAAGCACTTTGTTCTCTTTTTTATCCGAAATTTTTTATTCCTCTAACATGGGCGAAGAGAAGCAATTTTTAACTACAGGTGTAAAAACTGAAGAGTATTTTTGAAAATAAAAAATTCCAATTATAAAATTAGAAAATTATGGATCACTGCCACTTCTTTACTTTAATAACAAATCTTAGCTAATTTCTTTATGAATAAAATATTGAAACGTCTAAACGTCTATACGCCTATAACGTCTATACACCACGTTAATATGGATGAATCGAAACATTAGCGAAATTATTATTACTTATATCAGTTCTTGCTCTGTGTTGTCAATAGTAGTGTTATCGACGAGAGTGTGTTTAACACCTTTAGCAGAATTGACAGTGAAAAGTTCGTAGAGGTGGCACAGTTACGAGATCAGGTTTCCTTAAAAATGATTTATTATTAATCCAAATCATAATACTCTTCACTGGAGTAATCAAAACAATAAAATAAGTTTAAAAGATACTTCTCTAATACGAAAAATATTGAAAGTAAATATAACCCGATCTCGTGCACGTATGTCATTCTCCCGTTCTCATCTTCAACTGAAAAAAACACGTCAACAAAACCGTCACTGCAATTGTGTATCAAAACCCGTTTTATTTGCATTCAAAGTATTGCCAACCGCAGATGACTAGACGCGCACCAATCGGGTTCGAATCATTTGAGAATTCGAACCAACCCGAGATCAGAGTATGGAATTGGAAAAATATCCAGAGACTCTACTATCTCCGGATCCGAAAATAAATTTATTGCTAAATTTTTACAAAATGTCTAACAAGTAGTATATGAAATTCATGAATAAATATAGGGAAATAAAAAAAGACGAACCATCCCGTTTGAAAAAGTATTAGGTATTACAGAAAACAAACAAACAAATTGTTGAATGTATTAAAATGCTAACATTTAACATTATTGAGTGTATTTAGCATTTAAAAATACTTAAGATAGAAAACTAATGTATTATGTCACTAATACCGTCGTTAAAAATGAGAGAGTTTGTAAATGTAGAATTTACATCAAAAGTTATTATACAGAGCTCTCTGACATGTTCTTCTCTACTGAATGACTCCTCAACTGTTCAAGCAAACTTGAACTTATTTGGGCCATTTTTAAATAATAAAAATAAAAAAAACTTTAAAAACCACTATTATCAGTACATTAAAAAGGAAAAATAATTTTTTAATGAAAAATCGGAAGGTCAAAACAAAAATAGCAAAAGCGTGAGGAGTAGATAGAAATGTCTAAGCAAATTGGAAATGCAATCACATTTACAATGTATTTTAATTTTTAATTAATGAGTGTTTAAGATTTTTTTGTTCCTTATGATATTCATTGTGGTTTATAATTCTCCTATTGTTTTCTGCTTTTTACACTTTTACGGTTTTTTTTACCTCCAGGTTTTCGATAAAAATTATTTTTCCCGTTTAATATACAGATTAAAGAGCTTTCTTAGAAGAATTTTTTTTTCATATTTATTACTTTCTGGTTTTTAGTCTTTAACATATTGACCAAAGGGGATATCGCTTACCTTTTTGAGCCACCTGATTTCAGAAGTCGGACTTTTACTTTTATAAAACACCCATGCCTTATCCGCGAATCCAATCTTGTCTCTCTGGTGCTGCAACACCCTGCGCAAACCACCTTTACAAATCTGGCGGCTGCCTTGAAGTTCCATCCACATTCTGAAAAATTATATAAAATTTCATCTTGAGAAGAATTCTTTTCCATTAATAATTTTATTTCTGAGAATAACTATTCCGATTCGTATATAATCTATATATTTAATATTCCACTAGAATATCAGATATTGCAATCCGCATTAGTAATAACCTTTTTGCTAAAAATAAATATTTTAATTCTTACCGTCTTATAATATTCTTAATTTCTTATCTTCATTAATTTTTTGTTTATCAAGAATATGGATGTCAAAGCAAGACCATAAAAAAGTGAGATTCTTATAGAAATTCTTTAAGTAAATTGGAATTTTAACCACATTTATAATATATTTAAACTTTTAATGAATGTTCAGGAGTTCCTTATTCTTATGATATTCATGGTATCTTAATGTCCTTAAATATTGCTAGATTTTCGATAAAAAGTATATTATTTCTTACTTTTTTACTATACTATTAAAAGTGTGCTTAAAACCTTTTTATTATTTTATATTTTTTTAGTCTTTAATATATATTATAAATCATGAAGGAATCTAAAAAATAATATTTCTCAAATTGTCTACTAGATGGATCCACCTAAATGAAATAAAAATTTAGTTAGATTAATTTATTAAATGATAATTAAAAGTTCTAATATTATTGAAATAATTTTTATTATTAAAAATAACGTTTAAATAGTAGGTAATTTTTACTGAAAAAGGAAAGCAATCAAATAAATTGCCCTTGCTTGGAGATTATATTGTTTATTATTCAGCAACTCATGAAATTAAAAAAAAATAATCTAGAGTTTTCCAAAGGTCTAAAAAATACATTTTACGATAAGGAGTAGTCTAGAATAATCGAGGATCAAATGTTTACGAGACGGTGATCACATTAATAACAAATATCATTTCCATCAATCGATATTTTTATTGTCCCAAAGAGAAATTCTGAACAGTCTTGCAGAACAAATGGCCAAGCTCCGTTAGGGAAATTCGGAGTTCGGATAGAATGATTATTTTCTTTGTCGAAGTTTTCATTCAAGCGCGAAAGTTTAGTCAAGAGGTTTAAAAGCCCAGTTCCGCATGAAAAACCATCATGTGAGGTATGAAATAACTTGCATCAATCGTATGTTTGATGTAATTGAAGAAGAAGGATTTATGAAAATTCTCCTTGAAAAAGTAGAAATTGTGGGAGGAATTGAAGAGGAACGAAAGGATTTTAACCATTTTCAAAACTGTTGAAATATTTAGGAACAAGAATTAGCAATAATTGATTTTAAATTTAAAATGGTAAGTTTGGCCTTTTGTTACTTAAAATATATTCAGGAAGTACGCTTGAAGAACTTTTTTAATGAAAATTTATATTCACTGGAATATGTGCGCGCTCGGTGGATTAGTTTTTACTATTCAACTATCACACATACCATCATTTCTTCAATCAACAAAAATTTCCTTATCTTATTCGACAAACACTGACGAATTTTAAGGCATTAAAGAAGCCTGCTACTGCTCTGTTAAGATTAATTGGGTAATTAACACTAATTTTATGTAAGCGTCCTTACCTGCAGTGTAGGCATGATGATAGTCTCAAGATCAGAGGACCGCGCATTCAAAACCCGATTCCACCTAAGATCTGCCTTTATAAGACAGCTTGGCTAGTGCTAAGACCAATGGCTTAGAGTTGATGTGGCGCGGAAGTTTGGACAATAGGGCCTCTGGTAAAGTATCTTCCTTTCATTTTTAATGACATTTTCTTTAAAAATATGTGAAGAAAAAATAAGGACAAAGTAAGGACACACAGCTTGTTTTAGCTAAAGCATCTAAGCATTATAAAATATATTGAAAAAGAGAGTAGAATAAGCTTAATTCAAAGAATTAAAACCTAGATCATATTTTTTTGAAGAGGGATAATGCAATATGAATATTTAAGATTTTTTATTGGTAGCTGATTCGAAAACAATATTTTCATTTTCATGTAGGTTTCAAACTGCCAGCACGATGAGTCCCGAGTATGAATCATTGTAAATTAAATTATAAACTACTTTAAATCATTTAACAATGAAATAAAGTAGTTTATTTAAAACAGTTATAATATTATGCGTTTATAATAAAAGTAACTGTATTCTATGATAAAAATATTTGAAGTGTGTGATAAAATCTACGCAGTTAGTTCAAGCCTGAATTCTGTTCGAATAATCTCTTTCTATCTTCATTTTTAAGAAATTAACCTAAAGCCAATAACAACAAATCTTGGAAGAAGTCTAGAATCGGCACGACTTGAATTTTGTCCAGAATCCTTCAATGCATAAATTGTGTAACCGTTTCCTTTGCTCCTATCTCCACGGAGTATAGTTTAGTTTAGTTATATTAACGTCACATTTTGAAGCAACACGAGGGCTATTTTGCGACGGACCTCGTACGTTTGAACAGCGGTCAGATGTCGAGGACGACATCTGAGCTGACACCTTCCTTCTCAAACTTTCGCACCACACCAGCGGGAGGACGTATGACCCGCCACGTATGATTTGACGTGCAAAAGGCCTAATACACGACAGATCTTCAGTAGAACCGAGTTTCGGGTCTGGAACCTCTGGCCCCGAAGGCGAATCCTTACCATTAGGCCACTGAGGCCCTCTTCATGGAGTGTAATACTTATCCTTGCATTCCTCTGACGTCTTAATAAAATTGTTTCTTTCAAGGGTGAAACTATTGGAAGAATTTATATTTATAAACATATGAGTATATTGGATTCATTTATTCTTACAAACACATGATTATATTTGATAATCATGAATTTGTAAGAATATGATATATGGTATATATATAAACACATGATTATATACATATTTATATGTTTTTTGCCTCATAATGAACAGGTATGAATAATTTTCCTCCCATTTAGCATTTTTATTTCTTTATATTTTTCAAACGATTGAATTCCTGATGTTTGATTACTTATTAACTTTCTATCTATCGATCAAAATTCCCAAAGAAAACTATGCATTACTCTTTTAATGAGCAGTTGCCTCTGAATAAAATTAATTAACAAGCAATTCTACGGTAAAAGCGGAATTCAAAAGAGTGAAAAATGTGCAAACATTATACTTCAATCTGTCCATTAAAAACTCTTGCTTTGGAGTTATTTTCTCTAAACTTTTGATAGAAGTCTCGTTTAAATTCATTGAGAAGTTTTAATTTATATATTTCACTCACAAAAGAAAAAGAGAATTCCTTCATTAGAAGTGTCCGAATACTTCCAGCTTTTTCGTGTTATTGAATATTTATGAAGAGTTTTTTTGCCAGACTTCGAAGAATAATGCGAAAAGAAAAATTTATCTGATAAAGGAGTTAAGCTTGCGTGTAATATATTGGCTCCTTACGGATGATGACATTTGCTTTGCTAATGTTGTTTTTTAACTTTTAGTGGAATTTTAAAAATGTTCCTCGGTTAATCCAGAGAATATTTTTCGCAATAAACTCATTCTCATTTGTTTTATAAAATGACGACATTTCTATGAGAGATGAAAAGGAAAATTAATTATTTACAGGTACGACACAATTCAAATTAAGATGAAGTTTAACCTGATTTCTCACGAGGAAAAAATTAATTTAACGTAAAGATAAAATTTTACATATTCTTTGGATGTAGTGGATTAAGGAACTAATAAAGTACATTTTAATTTTTAATAATTAATACTTTATTTGCTTAGTTTTTAATGAATGTTTTGCTAAGTGAAAAATTTTCGAGCATTTAAAGCTAATTTTGTTATTTATTTTAGGTTAAAATATTAAAAATAATTAGAAGCTATACGATTACTCTTTGAAAATGAAATTTCGAATTGTACGTGTAAGAAATTACTGAATAAATTTTGGATGGTAGGAAATGTTATATAGGTAAATGTTAAGAATAATTCTTGCAAAAATGATTAATATAAGCACAGAGAAAATGAACCAATAGTAAAAAAATGAAAGAGGCATTAATATGCTGTAAAAAATACATGAGCGCAAAAAAATCTTAAGTTGCTGATTTAGTTGTAGTGTTAATTTATTGCTAACTACAACTATATTATGTCCCGTATACGGTTGATTTTCTTTCTTTTTAATCAACAACTTAATAAAAAATTTGAAAAAATTTAATCGATAAAATCTTTATAATGGTTCTAATAAATAAAAATTCCAGACGATTCTCATAGAGTCTAAGATCTTATTTAATTCATCAAGGTCATATCAGTATTGCCAATGAATGTCCACACACATCCTTTCACAGAATTAGGGGACTGACCAGCCTGCCTATTATGTATGGTGAATGGCATGGCTGGTAATTAATTACCACAACTTTCACCGAAACCATTACGGACGGACAGTGATTTAGCAAATATGATTGATTTTAGGTGTATGTCAAGATTATACACACTGTAAAAAAATCCCGTAAAATTTACGGTTTTAAACTGGCAGCTGGGTTGGTTGTGCAAAACCGTAAAAGTTACGAAGTAAATCCGTAGGCACAACGGTTTTTTACCATACAGGAACAAGTTTTCCTCGTAAAAGTTAGGAAGTAAATCCGTAGTCACAACGGTTTTTTACCGTATGAAATCAAGTTTTCTCCGTAAAAATTAAGTCATCGAAGTAAGTGACGTCATCGACTGAGTTGAGTTGTTTTTCTCCTTCTGTTCGAGTTGAGTTGAAATATGCTGATGTGTATTATCAATTAGGAATATTAATTAATCAAGGCTTAATTATTACTTTCAATTACTTTAATTAATATAATTTTTAATTGAACTTACTTGGACGATTTCGATGCAAGATGGTGACAAAACTTCTAACTCCTCTGAGCCGGGGATCGAAACCGCGTTCTTAGAAATAAAAGGCAGTTGCTCTAACCACTAGACCACCGGAGACTTCATAAAATGAAGTAAAAATAATCTATTTGAGTTTTAAAGTCACTATAGCTCTAGTGGCGCCACCTAGTGGTGTAAAAATCAACTATTGCCAGAACACGTGTTTTAAGGTTAGCTTTCATGAGTGACAACAGGTTACTGCAACATGTGTAAACAACAGTGGAGATGGAACCCTATTAAAAACATGAAATGAATGCAATAAAATTACATTTAAGAAAAGGGAAATTTATTGTACGGAAAGCAATACCGTATGACGAAAAATAGAATTTGAACTGACGGTTTTAAACCGTTTATGGCTGGAGCGGAAAACGGTAAAAAACCGTTTTGTTAACAAAACAGCTTTAAACCGTCAAATATACGGAAAAAGACCGAAAAAAAAAACCGGATATTTTTTACAGTGCAGGGCTGTAGGACAAAATGGCCGACAAATCCTGGTCAGGGGTAGGATAAAAACTTTCTTTTCGGGTTGAGTAATCAGTGTCGCATCAATTAAAGCAGTGGTTCCCAACTTGTGGGCCTCGGAGAGCATATTAGTGGGCAGAGAAAAGCTAGCCAGGGGAGCTTCAAGTCTTCACTCGTTTTTTCACTTCATAAAACAATATATTTTTATTCTTTTTATAATAAGTTTCATTAATTATTAGCATATACTGACATATAATATATAAATGTATTATATGTTGTAACGAATTGTCTTATAATCAAATTGTGAGCTAAGACGGCTGTACCAGTGTTTTGATATATTTTTCTCGAGGCACAGACTGCACGTAATGCAAATGTTTGTGATTGTTTATTTTAAAAAGCTTGAAAGTTTGTTCTTCAAATTGCTTTTACGATAAAACAACTTCTTTTTGTTAATAGCTAATAAATTTATTTTTGATATAAAAATTGGCTATTTTTGAGTTTGACGTTACAATGTGTTCGTAATTTTTTTTACTTGAATATTTAGTTAGTGGGCTTCAAAATATTTTTTACACAACAGGTGGTCCACAAAACCAAAAAGGTTTGGAACCACTGAATTAAAGTAATTCATATCATGAAAGAATGATCAGAACTTTTGCATCCAATGTACAACACTATCAGTCGCTTCGAAAAAGTTTGCTCGAAAGCATGGCAAATATGATTGATTTTGGTTTATGTCAAGATTATACAGCGCTGTTGGACAAATGACTGACAAATCTTCGTCAGGGTTAGGATAAAAATAACTTTTCGGGACAAGTGGTCAATGTGTGGCATCAATTACGGTAACTCATACGATGACAGAATGATCAGAACTTTTGCACCCAACGTATAGCACTATCAGTCGCTTCCAAAAGTTTATTCAAAAGCAAAAGGAAAATAATAAATTAAAAGTAATAAAAGCCGGGGTATGTGTTCTCCCCTCGACCCTCTTGTGTACTTATTTACGCGACTCGGCGCGTTTATTGTTCAGTTTCTAGAGCAGTGAAGGGAATCTAGCATGCATTTGGACTTTTCCCCGTTGACTGGTTTCGTCCAAAATTCCAAACAAATTTATAATTTTGATGTCAGAACCACATACCAAATTTTATTTATCTTGCTTGTTGTGTTTTTGAGTGACTTTGTTCACATTCCCAAGCGAGATAAAGAAACAAACAGTATACCCGTTAAAGGATTTAATCTACAGCGAGGCACATATCTATAATTTGGGTGTAAAGATCAGGTGCTAAAATTCCTCCACCCAGCTTGTTGCATTTTTGAGTTATCGTCTTTACATACTCTTGAATAGACAAATCGACAAACAGAATTCCAGTGGAAGGATTTCGTCCAAAATTTGATAGAAATCCACAATTTTGGTGTAAAGACAACATTTTTATCACATTCAAAATATTTAATCGATTTAAGCTTGTTACGATTTTGAGTTTTCGTGTGGTCAGACCGAACGACAGACTGACAGATGGTCATAATTCCAACCAGCGGGAGTGGTCTCCCTAAACGTTCTCGTATACTCCCAACACATGTGGAGAAAAAACAAGCTAAAAGGCAGTAAAACGAACAAGCGTCCCTAATGCAGTGGAGAAAAAAAAAGGAATCGAAAACTTGGAGGCGAAATGTGTGGGTAGAAGCTGAAAGGATTAGCGCAAGTGAATCGCGCAATTTCGCAATAACAGCCTCGCGTCATTGTGTGATGAGAAAAGACAAATAGGAGATTTGGACGACTTTTTTTCGACCAATTGAAACGAAAATTGGGCACGGATCTACAATCAATGTTAGCAGGCCTCATACCAATTTTTATTTATCAAAGCCGTAGGGTTTACGAGTTATAATATTTAGAAGTATGCGTTTATACAGACCGACAGACAGTCAACACTTTGACGTATTTGGCCAAAAATTTGACACTGACCTACATTCCTGTTGATAAAACTGTGTATGAAATTTTATCCTTCTAACTATTCAAGTTTTTGAGTTATAGTGTCCAGATAAAAGTGGACAGACAGAAAGGCAAACTTCCCGTAGACGGATTTTGTCCAAAATTTGATAGAAACCTACAAAACATGTGACCTGCCAAATTTCATCACTGTAGATCCAATAGTTTTCAAGTTATCGTGTTCACAGACAGACAGACATAATTCCAAAATTGTGTTTTTCGGACTCAGGGAGGTCTAAAACGTGGAGATTCGTCAAAATCTCGAGTTCGAATTTTTTGACGATTACAATGCTTTCTCTTTGTATGCTTCGTATACGAGAAAGTAAAAATGGTGTTTTTGAGCTCAATGAAGTTTAAATCGTTGAGATTCTTCAAAATCTGAAGGTTAAAATTTTTACAATAATATCCCTTTTTCCTTGTATGAAAAAAAAAAAACTTGAACGAAAAACTGACCTCGAAAGAAAAATGCAGCTTTTAAAAGTTTCTAGTTTTTTATGATTTATGATAAGAAAAATTATTTCTATTTTTACTAATAAATTCTAGAAAACAACAAACAATAAAATTCAAAAGGCGTTTTTCTAAAAACTGATTATTGATTTTTTTCCTATTTGCAGTTGAGATTATTAACTATTCTAATATTATTTCTTGTATGGGAATAAAAACAGACATATAAATTTGAAAGAAAAAATGGAAATGATTTCTTATTCGTAGAAAGGTTCTATTTTGAAAAACAATGCAGTGTTTATTTAAGTTCGTTAACTCATTCGTAATTTTTGTTTCTTTCAAAGGAAACTATCTTTCAGTTGCTAACAAACCCTTCTCAAAAGGAGTCGTAAACAAGTGAATAAAATTGAGACCTTCGAGTTATTTTAAATGTGTTACGACTTCTAATTTTAATGAAGGACATCTCTTATTTCAGGGATTCTTCAAGTAATCAGTACATCTTGTAGTTTTTATTGAAGGATTGTTTTTGATTAAAAGAAACAGTATATTTAAAATTAATGCTTCAATTCGAAAACTAAAAGAAAGATTAGAACTTAAATAGGCAGTAGATGAGTTTAAAAAAACCACAAGAGGAGAATTTAACATGTAATAAACATAACTTCTACTTTTGTTTAAAAATAAACTTTTGAGATTTCACAACACAGTTATTTTTATTACTTTCCTATACACGTGTCGCCAATCTTGTCTAAAAATAATGGCGGCAGTATTAAAATGGATTTCATTTCGTTTATAAGTGTGTAAAATTCATCGAGTTGTTATTAAGGGCAGCAAAACGAAAAACAAGCTTTGCAAAAGAATGCTAATGAATTCTTTTACATATTCTTGGCAAATAATGTTATTAAAAAGGAGGAAAAAATAAAAGAAGCAACAGTCGCTGCATTATTCAAAATATTTCGCCTCATCGGATTTCCACACTTCCACATTTTTGCTACCTGATTCTAAAATGCTAGATTTCTGTTTAATTATGGCAGCAAAATACAATATCAAAAATCGAAGCAGTATTGATAATTATAAATAGTTCTGCTAATAAATGTTAATAATGCTAATCATGTAAGCAATAATTTGCCTGCAAAAATTTTTTTTCTAAATATTTATATAGTTTTAAAAAGAAATAAAATGTTGTTTATTTAATTAGAGATTATTTCTGAAATGAAACACATCTCATGATTCATATGTTTATTATGCAGTTATTCTAGTACTAGAAGTCTTTGGTAACCAGCTTGTTTCCCTGGAATATCGGTTTTCTTGATTACTAAACTATTAACACAGGCTACGTTGTTATGTGAAATTTATGTTTTGTTACTGAAAATGAAAAATATGAACATAATGAAGGCTGAAATTTAAGTTAAAATGGTTTATCTATTTCTAAGTGTAATTTCAAACTGATTAAATGAATAGCAAATGCATTGATTAATTCTTTGATGGAATTTTAAAGCAAAAATGTTTGCGCAACGGTTAACGCCTGTGTAACGCCAACACATACACATGAAAACAGGACGTGCAAGATGCAGTGCATCAATGGGTGGACGCAAAATCTTCTCTCAGGGTATACAGAAGCCTGTAGACCATTGGACTAAATGCACAGCAAAGGTTGGCAACTACGAGGGACATTCCGAAAGTAAGTTTCGAAATTTTTTTACAAGGAAGCTTTGTTACAAACAGAAACATTAAATGGTCCTGATTTCAAAGTGAAAGTCTGATGGAACTGTAGGGCATGACCAGGACTCTTGAGTTGAGGGGTTTTGTTCTTGGACGATAATGCGACTCCACGCAGCACGGGATTGGATCACCCGGTCGCATATTCCCATTCCTTACTTGATTTTGAGTATGGAGGAAAGTAGAGCGATTTCATTGGTTAGCTCCGCCGCTTCAATTCGCGAAGGGGTGACGTCACAAAACGCGAACTTCGAATTTGCTTAGGTTGCTATTCGAACTTCGCCATTACTGAACTACTAAGTTTCGTTTGTGTTTTATCGAGTGATTTTTCTTTCTTCTTTTTAACTTGCGATAAAGATGGATTTGCCAGATCATATTCGCATGGATATTAAAACTGATAATTTGCCTCCAAATTCTATAAGCTACACGAGTGCGCGTATGCCGTCTCGTAGCAGTGGGCCAATGAAATCGCTCAATTTTCCTCCATACTCAAAATCAAGTAAGGAATGGGAATATGCCACCCGGTCTACAGCCCCTATCTTTCCCTATCAGACTTTCACCTTTTTCCTGCCTTGAAATCAGTGCTATCGGGACATCACTTCTGAACTGAACATGCTCATCAAACTGGTGTTAAGGCTGTGAAGAAATTCCTTCTATCGCTGGGCACCGATTTTTACTAGGATGGTTTCTCGAAATTGATTTCACGGGTACGACAAATGCATCAATGTTGGTGGCGAATATGTGGAAAAATAGACAAAAGTTTGTATTTTGTTATGCCATTGTATGTTTCTGTTTGTGATGAAGCTTACTGGTGAAAAGCATGACGAAACTTATTTTCGGAACGTCCCTTGTATGTCGAGAAATGTATTTGTTTAACCGCTTGGTTTGTTTACCAACTAATGGAAAAATGAAGTACGGTTAAATTTGATTTGTCCTCATAGCAAAAGAAGTATATCTATATAGTGTTATAATCGTAAAAAAACTGGACTTCAAGATTTTCATGATATAGGCGTTTGAGACCTCTCTGAGTAGAAAAAAAATCCTCCGTCAGCAAGCAGGAAGGCAAAAGTAGATTCTCTTAGTCCGGAGATATAAGAAAAAGAGCATTTGCTCTCTATTTTCATAAGGATTAGAGCTGTGAGAATGAAAGAAAGTGGAAGAAACTGCAAATGACGAGAGCTTTCTAACAAGGGGTAACATGCATAAGTTGAGATACTTTAAGTTGGGGGGGGGAGAGGAATGGGAAGGGAGGGAAAATCACTTTTCAGCTCATAACTTCTATGCAATTGTAGCTATCGAAAAGCTTTAATTCAAAAATTGTTCGTTATAATAAGGCGATAATTCGTATAATTTGAATTTTCTTTCTATTTTCAATTGTAAAGGAATTATGGGGGAATGAAAATTTCAACCCCCACCATTTTCACCCCCTTTGAACTGGATACCCCATCTACAAACTCGACCGAGATTTTCAATATCCTTACAACATATCCCAGGATATATATATATTATATAAGTTTTAGTTCTAGGGGTCATGATCGGCGAAGATCTACTGAAATTTTCCGGAAGTCGCGTCATGAGAACCATTGCAATCGGCAGACTTCCTATAAGGAATCTACCTAAAACCCCTACTTTTGGAATAGTGTCTGTCGGTCTTTTAGTACGGAGACACGAAAACTAAAAAAAATTACAGGTTAGATAAAACAAATTTGGCATGGGAACTTTTATAATAAAATTGCAACCGGTTTCAAATTTTGTACCAAATTCATCAACTAGGAAGAGTACATTTCATCAATGTAAAACTTGATTTTCTTCACCGTGGTTTAAGGATAAAAAAGAAAAGCATCATATTTCTAAAGATTTTATTAATATACCATGCCATTCAGATTGAGTGAAAGCACAGATAAATTTTTACTTATTGGTCTTTTTAAAATATGCATTGGCACTCATGTCCATAGCAAATATTATATACATCCTTGTTTTGTTATGTTTACATGCATGCTTCCGTTTTCTTCAGTTAATATATTAGATACATTTATTCGTGTCCAAGTAATTATGGCTATAATTAAAAAAAGTTTTTAAAGAAATATAGAAACCATTAAAAATAACACGAAAATCAAATTAGCATAATTAAATATATATTGTCCTGAACAGTTCTGTTGCGTAGAATTGTTTTCTTCGAATAATATGCCACAAAGTTATATAAGGAAAAAAACCAAGACTACGAAATCGAAAAAAGCAACAACGACAAACCGTCAGTGGTAAAGATAGTTTTGGACACTTTCCGACTATTTTAATTCATGCCTACCGAAAACTTTTGGTTTCATACCCCACAGACAAAATTATTTTTGACTAAAGTTACCAATGAATGCTGAGATGGAACATTTGTGATTTTTGGTGTTTAATTGCAAAATGACAAGCGACGGCAAACCTAAACATAACTCATGCAATCGAATACAAATCTGGATTTTTAGTTTATTTATATTAGTTATATTAACTTCCCGTTTCGAAGCAACACGAGGGTTGTTTTGCGACGGACCTCGTAATTTTGAACCCAGCAGATGACGATATACAAATCTTGAGGAGAAAAAGGATAATTTACACAAGAATACCGGAAGAATGATCCGCAAAGAAGTTAACCCTTTGACTGCTTATCCCGCGATTTCCGCGTGTAAGAAGCAAGTCTATTTTCTGTTGCATCCTGCGATTTTCGCAAGCTATTGCTTCTGCTCAGTACTATTACAGCGTTGAATTGTATTATACTAATAAAAACTAGCACATAAATAACAATTCGCTTGGTTCAACGGTATTTAAACATGTTTGCGAACATTGCTTCAAAATAGCTACTTAAAAATGCGGCAGTCAGAGGATTAATATAATTATGCTTGAAAGTTGGAGGGAAGAATACGCTCGAATTTTTTCTGAATTATCATTAACTGAGCGAATATTCATTCTTGCAATGCTGTATTTGACTATTATTTCTAATTATACAGAAAGCTTTCTCTTTAATTTTGAAACTCAAATTAAGAAACTGCTAAATTGCGAACTTTTCAATTGAATAATGTTTCATTTCCTTGAATACCATAAACCAAGGAGACGCATAAAAAAGTATCACTCCTTTCTTAGAAGCACGTTTTGTAGCCAATCACTACACTTCTAAGAATACCTTCTTGTCTTAGTAGTCTTTCTTCCCTAGTTAGATTACCGAACCAATCTCCCAAGATGGGCCAACTGGGAATTGATTGCACGACTTTCGTTTGATAAGATAATTTGTCAAGGAACTCGTATTTTTTCGAAAAACCCAAGATTAATCATTATATTTCGAGTGCTGATCTTTCACATGGTTTCGGTTAGTGTCTTACTTATATAACCTTTTATGCGAAACTTACGCTTTCTTTTGAGTTTCTTCTTATCCTATTACAAAATTGTTGCAATACAACAGTAATATTTTTTTAACTATAAAGACTTCTCTAACAGAATGAATCTGAAAACCTTACCTAGAACTTCTGGAAATAGATTTAGATTTGTATTCTTTTCAAAGAAGAATTATAGTGGTTCTTAGCTAATTCGAACTCTTTTAATTCGAATTCGTAGTTAATTGGAATTTTTCTCTGGTTCCTTAATTTTTTTATTAACGCTACGACAAAATATCATTTATAATTCTAATTTATTTTGGTTAATCGTAAGTCAAAGCAAAAAATTGTAAGAAATTATTTTTGTTTCTGATTATTTTTGTTAATTATTTGTTTCTGAATATTTTTGTTAATTAAATATGCCCATTCCTTGTATCCTCAGCGATTGTTATTGAATATTTTTTTAAGTTCTCAAACTCAATCAAGAACTTAACATTACAATGCATTCAATCAAAAACGCAATAAAAAATCCATCACTTTTTAATAAAATTATGAGCACGTTAGATATGATGCTTACTTTGAAGTTTTATTGTACAATTATTATACTCTAAGTAATCTCTGGTTTTTTAAATATTTAAACGATCAATAATGGATACGCAAGTTTTATTCTCAGAATTTTAAAATGCACGTATTATAATAATGAATATAGACTTTCTTTTATATCTTTAATCTTCTGACAGCTTATCCTGCGATTTTCGCGGGTATATTTTCTGCTGCACCCTGCGATTTTCGCAAGCTAATATGTTTACTTAGTACAATTATAACGTTTAATCATATTATACTAATAAAGCTTTGCATATAAGTAAAAATTTGCTTGATTCAATGATATTTGGACATGTTTCAAAACATTGCATCGAAATAGTGATTTTTTAAAAAATCGGTAATCAGAGGGTTAATGGAATTGCTTAAATCAATCCAAGAGTGAAACGAAATAAATACAGTGGTGAAACATTTTATTTTAATCGAAAGATCCTGTAGTGTCTTGTGTTAAGCATTCTGAAAGATTAAATTAAGATTTTAAATTACCGAACAAGATGCGGATAAATTATGTGTCAGCCAATCGTAGCTGTTAAAATGGTTCTGTATCTTTTGAGACTGGAAAATGAATTTAAATTGAACTTTTCAAAGCTAATGTGATTGGACATTAATTGATACACATTCTTTGTCATGAGATAGAAGATGTTCTGGTAAACTAAGGAATCTTGCACGAACATGCTTAGTGTGTGATCTACGTCTCAAACGAAGTCTTTAAAAATCGGGAAGTCGATTCTATCTTAAAGGAAACTCGTAACAAAGGGATTTTAAATTAATTCTCTAAATTATCGCTGCTCATCAAAAGAGACTTCTAATGACATTTACAGTGGGCCTGTTCGAAGATGATGGTCGCTACCAAATTGTTAGTTAATTGATCACCAATTTGTTATAGATTTTCGTGGGATTTTAATCAATGTGTTCTACAGCTCCCCCAAAAATACAATACAATAGAACCCATATCAATTTTCCGCTAATATATCAACAGAGATAAAACCAAACTGTTTTTTTAAATTTTTCTAATAAAGCCAGCGTCAAAGTTGCTGATTGGTATTGGAGCTGATTTTCACGATGCAAAAACTTGGAAAATGTCGCTATCCGGAAGTGATCTTTCAAAACCCAAGAAGATATTAATCTCGTAGTTATGAATTTTCTTGAAACAGATGTAACAGTAAATGTGAGGAAAGCGTTGTTGAGCGCGGGAAAATATTCTTTTGAGAACGCCCAGAGAGAATTATTGGGAAATGCAAACGAAACAGCAAAAATCAGTAATATTCATGAAGTCTCTTATCAAAACTAATAAATGTTTTAGAAAATATACATATATGTAAAAAGTTTGATAACTAGTAAAAAGAAAATGTTAATTCGTGGTAGTACTTGCCGACTTATTTTTATAATTTCACATAAACAATTTTGGAAAACTTTGCCGAAAGAAAAGAAATTATGATTTAAAATTTAGCCTCTATTAACCTAGTTTTCGATTATACGAGGTGATTATGGCCCCAATGGGCTCGGATAATTGAGGTTCTACTGGAAATAAATTAAAATATATGTAATTTCTTACTACGTTTGTTTATAGTTTAGTTATATTAACTGGCCTTTAAAAGCAATACGAGGGTTATTTTGGGACAGACCTCGTAATTTTGAACTTTGTTCAGATGATGAGGACGACACCTGAACTAGCACTCCCTCTCCAAACTTCCGCATCACACCAAAGGGAGGACGTTTGGATTCCTACGCATGATTTAGCGTGCAACGGACCAAATACACGACGGATATTTGGTTGCATCAGGTTTCGAGCCTGGATCCCTCCAGCCCCAAGACTGGGACCTTACCACTAGGCCACCGCGTCCCTACGTTTATTTATAAATTGAAACTAATGTTCTTGCAGATAAGACAAAATTTAAGAAGCTTAATTGAAAAAATGAATGAAATAAATTATTTCAATTACATCTTTATTAACTTCATGGGATTCATTCAATTTTGGGATTTAACTCCTCTATCTATAATGCGAAAAATCATCTAATAGGTCTCAGCTGTCCATATACTCGCCATCTCCCTGAATGAGGAAACAATTTATCTTCATCCCACGGAATACTGGTTTAAGTGCGACATCAAATATCAATCCGCCATAAAACGAATTTTTGATATGCAAAAAGTATAATTGCCTTTTACTAAAGTAACTGAATGTTCTCGGAGAAGCAACTCCCTCACTTTGTGAGCTAAGAAATAATTTGCACAGAGGGTGTTTACACATTTTTGGAACGATTTCGGGGCGGTTTAATTAATGTTTAAAATGTAAAGACTATTTATTAAAATGTTCGATCTGATAGCCTTTTTTCTGGACTATAAGTCTGCATCGTGATTTTCAAGATAGAAGGGCTTTCCTGGTAAAATTTCCAGGGGTATTGATTTCCATTCCTCTTCTACTACTTTCCAGAGTCCATCAATCGTGGTAGGTTTGCGCTTAGAGCGTTGAGTTGATTTTAACATTTCCCTCCACTCTTCTTATTTTCAATTTCCCATTGTAGGAGAACCCTTGGACAATCATAAACCCCTTACTGAAACTTTCTTTGCATTGACAGAACCAGGTTTGTACATTTTTTCTCTTCATTTCATAGTAAATAGACCTATTTTTGTTGCTATCATTTAGGTAAACCAATGCTTCATCAAGGGTTAAAATATATTTCAGTTTATTTTCTGTTAAATAGTTTTCATACAGGGCTCTACAAAGTGTTCTGCGCTGAGCCACATGTCTCGGCAAAAGCTGGTGAACATTATGCTTTTTAGCTTTTTTAAGTTGTATATATCTTGGTTTATTATTTTACAAGGTGCGTTCGAAAAGTTCGGTGAATGGTCTCATAAAATAAAGGAAACAATGTATACAAACAAAATACCTTTACTAGCATTCAAAGTAATCACCATTAGTTACAATACACTTTTGACATCGGTTTTTACATCATGCTGGAAACCGTCAGCAAACTCTACTTTCGGTATCGCTCGAAGCACCGTTGTCACACGTTGCTGGATCTGAGTAATGTCGGAAAAGCGTAGACCTTTTTCTTACGCTTTTGTAAATGTTCTTGAATAATGTTGCTCACACTGTCTAGGCTTATCTTCAATTCTTCTGCTATCATTCTCAAAGACAGCCGTCGATCATCCGCAAGCATCCGTCGCACTCGTTCGATGTTGTCTGGAGTTGTGCTTGTTGGTGGTCGACCGGAACGCGGCTCATCTTTGACATCTTCCTTTCCGTCTCTAAAGCGTTTAAACCACTCAAAAACACACTTTTTACTCATTGCGTCCACTTTCACTAACATTTCGTGTGTCTCCGTCGCCGTTCTGCCTAATTTGAAGCAAAACTTGATGTTCACGCGTTGCTCCATTTCCCAGTGACGCGCCTTCTCACACTGACTCGTTAAATTGGTCGTAGCGCGCACTTTCGCTTAACTATCGTGATTTGGACGCTAGGGGGTACTAGTTGCCATCTCTCTCAATGCGTCTGCGTTAGGACAGCATCCGAACCAGCGCGGTTATTCTATTATGGGACCATTCACCGAACTTTTCGAACGCACCTTGTATTTATTGTTGCTACAGATGTATTTAAAGACTTCGCAATTAATTTCTGAGTCGGCTGATTTTCTATTGTTGAAAGCGATTTTACTTTAGAAATATTTGAAACAGTACGTACCTTTTTCTGGTATTTGCTTGGAGTCTTCTTTCCATGTAGAAGAAATGATTGACAGTTTTTCCCTTTCCGATTAATAGTTTTGCTTGTTTTGCACTTAGAAATTTTAATACCATGCATTTCACAATGCTTTTCATTTATGGAATAGGAATATTTCTCTTCGGAAAGCGTAAAAACATATCCTTCAATCCACAGCTTGTTTACACGCGACATTTTGAAGGAAGAATGAATTTAAAAGTAGTAGACAATATTTATCATTTCAAAAAAGAAACTGTTGCCAGAAATTTTTATTCCAAAACATTTGCTTTTTTAAATTTCTTTATCGAAATCGTTCTAAAATGTGTAAATACCTTCTGTATTATGTAACCTACGATTTGCCATACCAAAATTCGCTAGTAAATTTTGAAATAGCGACAAATACTGAATACAATCAACATCAAATTTAAAATACTTTAAATAAACTGAATTTTGAAAAACTGAACAAAGAAGAACCTCCTGGAACTGTAAGAACATTGGATAGAACATTTCGAGATGCGTTAAAAATATCCCGTGATGAAATTATTCTGGATGCAAATGAAATGATTTGGAGAAAACTAGTATCAATATTCAGAGGATGAACTGATCACTAAACTGGCAGTCACAAAAAATTAATTCAACAGCGACTTTTATTAGAGCCAAAAATAAAATTATTGAATTGCTGTTTTGAGATTCATTTTGGAATATCTACCGTAATGTTTTGAATAGACCATACCAAAGATATCCAACTTCTGTTTTTAACTGCAGAGGATTTCACCTTTTGTTTGTAAGGGCACTCTTACTTTATGATTTGTTATTATTTCATAACCGGCAGCGAACTACATTTCTCCGAGTAAGAATGCTTTCATTTCAGAACGAACCATTACAGAATGCTTTATAATCTGCACCTTTGGTATTCTGTGTGAGCGTTGAAGAAATATTTATCTTCGAATATTCCACACAAATGACCTTTGGGCTGCTAGATGCCAAAATTATGAAGACTTGGTATAGTCTAGTGCAACAGATATGAGAACCATGGTGATTGTGTCCTGTATTGTCTTCGATTAATGAACAGAAAGAAGAATCAGTATAAACTTATGTCAAGTTTCAGGGGTAAAAATCACAGGGACCTTGGAGTTATCGTCAGTTCAAACCGCTTCTACTTTAAACAAGAAAACTGAGAATTTTGTTGGATTATCATTTTGTATTTTCGCTTATTTTAACGCAATGTCCTAGAAATCTTCAAGGAGGTGAATTCACTTGAAGTTCATAATAATAGAGCAGAGCGTTGTAGACAAAATCCTTGTTGAGACCATTTTCTTGAATAATAGTTCAACGTTATCCACCAGCTGCAGAGTGACTGTCCTTTCAGTTCCAGACACACACGATCTATTGCAGCTACCCTGGATGGGCAAGAAACGTTTTCTCAGGATGGTTTCGAAGTGATATTGATAAGTTGCCTAATTATGATAATTGTAATACCTAAACTAAGATTCTGTTTATACATAATTTGATTTATTATCTCATAGTTTGACATATTTAAAATGTTCTATTTCTTTTGTTCTTGAAGGTATTCATCTGTTGCACCACTGATGACCTATATAGATGCCATTTTGCTGGATGATGGTATGCTGTAACACCGCCACTTACGTGAATGCTTTCTCAGTTCCACACACATCAATCGACACCAATTATGCTGGATGCGGAAGAAATATTTCCTGAAGATGATATCTAAATATTAGCAATTCGTGGTAAATTTCGGAATTATGATTCGAGTATGGCTCAACATAGCCAACACTGGCTTCTGGGCCATTAAAATTGAATATCCAATCCAATATACAATCCATCTGAATTATTATAATAAAAGCACCAAAACTACATGACATTTGGAAACCATTTTGTATTAATAATTGATATTTAAAAATGATTTAATTAGGTGTTTATTGGTTGCACCATTTAGGACCTTTATAGGGAATAAATACATATACAGCTATCGAAATATTCTGGGGAAAATCATTAGAAAGATCAAAGAACGCGATGTTTTAAATTGTTATGCAATGCATTAAAAACATTTAACTGCGAATAGTCTCAATTCCAGAAGACCATGGAACTGTCGGTGTGATTTCCAAAAAGAAAAGCTTTCCTAATTAATTTTCAGGATTTATATTCAGGTTTTGTCGATAGTAAAATCGCAACCAAATTCTATTTTCAGACCCTTGAATTACTGACATAGATTTAATGAGGAATATCAAATACTCTTAAATTTCATGACTGACTTGATAGATGGATTCATATCTAATTTGTATTAAAATATCTTTTATTCTTTTTTTCAGACGTCTATGAATGTTCCGATGTTTTGACCGAAGTAAATCTTTTGTTCGTTATGGAGTAGGTTTTATCGTAGGTTTTATAGATCGTGAGCCATCATCCGATGCTAGCTCCATCTTGGTATTCGAAGCCATTATAAGTAATTAGGGATGAAGATGCAACAGATCTATTTTTCGATAGCTCGTAAAAGCTTCAGTTTATTATACATAGCTCAAAATGTACTATTCATTTCCAGAAAATCATTTCATGAATAATGTGGAATTCTTACACTAAAAAAATTCACATTTATTTAATGATGAAAGAAGTATCTCATTCCAGCATATCTGTAAATTTTGCATGTTACAAGAGTCTTGACATCTGAAATTCACATATTGATGTTAAAGACTTTAATTTTGAAATTAATTCTGTTTTATTCCATTTGTTAATTGGTATTAAACCCCTAAAATTTCACCCTAAGTGTTCACTTTATGACCAAGACTCTGTTATAATAAATTTTGGTGTTTATGTTTGAACAGACAGACTCAAGATAAAAAAATGAGATACCTGTATGCAGAACGTGGAAGATGAGGCAAAGAAATTGATTACTTATTGCAAATAATTTAGAAAATATTGTCAATAAATATTGCTCAACCTTAACCGCTTATTACACCGAATTATTTTGAAACCTACGGTATTTAGAATGTGTTAACTCGGGTTCTGTCCTTAAGCGGTTAAGTCATGTGTTGGAAAACATGAAACCTTGTATTGTGATTTGTACAGATATTTTATGACTTTTTTAATCATCAAATGCTGAGAACGTTTGAATATTGTGAATGTGAGTGTTTTAAAATTTTGTGATAAAATTGCTTTCTTATGCATTCTCTTTTCACTGACTTTCATACCTCAAGATGTTCTAAAATACCTTGTATTAATTGTTCCTGGTTTGAATGTATTTATGCTAAATACTTCATTTTTTAGGGCTAAAGAAGACTTTAAAAAATTAGGTACTGAAGAAATTTATTTCAAAAATTGCACAAATATGCACGTAATTTGCATATACAAGGGTGTCCGAGAATTGTGGGACACATATCAAAAATTAATAAAAAAACCCCTAATAATGTTACAACTACGGTTTTGTTAAAATGAGAGAGCATATAAAGTTTTTTTCAGATAGGTAACACGGCGTTAAAGCGTTCTAAACTTGCTACAGCGAGAGAATTCCGTACGCAATGGCTACTGATCGGCAGAAGCCGATTCGCGTTTTCTGGTTTCCTTTTTCTGTTTGTCTTGAATATCTAAAAAATATTAAGTTTTCACATTATATGTGAATTAACAAATTAAAGAGCGTAAAATTCCCTACAAATACATGCTTTTAGTTTTCTTCTGGCTTTAATATTTTCGCATATAATGTCTCTCAAAAATGGGAGATTTTCAATAATTACGGCCATCTAGACTACCGTAACGACGCGTTTCCTATCTGAAAAAAAACTTTTTAAAATGCGTTCTCATTAAAAAAAACATAATTGTAACATTATTAGGTTTTTTTAAAAATTAATTTTTGAAATGTGTCCCGCAATTCTCGGATGCACTGTGCATATATATTGCAACGATGCACCTCCTGTGAATAGACTAAAACGGTGGTACAAGCAGTTTAAAATGACCCCGGAAAATGTAGATTTAAAAAATCTCCCGGACAGCCAAAAACAAGCGATGCAGATGTCGAGGGCGTTCGTCAAAATTCTGAATAATATCTAAATATTACATTGAAAGAATTGTTAGTTTCTGTTAAGTGCATCACTTTATTATGATTTTTTGACATGTGTCCAAGGATTTTGAATGACTTTGTTTTTTTTTGTACATCACCAGTCTTTTTATCAGACATTAATAATTTTTTTCCTCTTTCACAATGATGATGATTTTGTAAGAAATAACACTTGCAATATAAACGAAAACATTATTTAGAGATATTGAATATTGAATCAAAAATGTTATTCAGTTATCTTTATTCAAACATATTTAATAATTATCTAGGTGGACCTTAATGGAAAATTCGTGCATTTAGCGCAGATTCTGCTTCATCTTAACCCTCTGACTATCGAATTTCTTTTAATTACTATTTAGATGCAACGTTTGAAAACATGTTTAAATACCGCCGTGCCAGCGAATTGTTATTTACATGCAAGGCTTTATTAGTATAATATGAAACAACGTTTTAAAAGTACTAAGACAACCCATTATCTTGCGAAAACCGTAAGATGCAGCAGAAAATAGACTTACTTCCAACCAGCGGATATCGCGGGATAAGCAGTCAGAGAGTTAAAGCGTCATTTAGATAAATTCAAAGAAAATTAAGTTAGCCTACAAAGAAAATTCAATTAGCAATTGCTAGTCTACATACTATTGTCTTATGTCTATCCATAGAACATCGTTTCCCCCCACTTCAGAATTCAAATAATTTGATTAATTTTCTGATTTTTCGGTTTTGCTCTTCCTAAATAGCCACTAAATTCTGAGAAAGTCTAAATTGCCACTAATACTATCCATCTACAGAATTTATGTACATAATCTTGCCTGAAGATGTTTAGTTCTTCTCAACTTCAACGAGTAATATGCTGTTAATTTTCATGGCAATTAATTTATCGTCTTGGTAATTATTTCCTCTCAGTTTCCTACCGAATTTTGAATAAAGAATAAGTAACGTTCCTCTTTGATTGGTAATGAGAGCGTAATTTGTCACGGAGATATTATTACCCGTAAAGTTTGATTTATGGTTGTAATGTTCATTATGTGGAGAAAAATCTATTTTGTTAGTTGCATATTTGATGAACTATTGTTTATCTTCCTAAAATGAGTAACATGACTGATTTAGAAGCAGTCAACTAGCAAAAATTGTTGTTTAAGGTGCCATAAAATATTATCTTGTACCAAGTCAAACAACATAATCATTATAGATGATATGATAGCACAAGTCATAAATAATAAAGACCTCGAATGAAATTCGTTGCTCATTTATTGACAAATTGTGGCAGATGTAGAAATGCAAAAGTGTATTAAAGATAAAGAAAGATTGTATTGAAAAGTATGAAACTAATCCAATCTGGCTACTCGGGAATTTTCTTGAATTCTTGTTTGCATTACTAGTCAGGAATATTAGTTTTCTAACAGCAATTGCCTGAAAATTTTTCATTGTTAACTTGCATCATGTATGGGTTCTGCATTAACCTTTAAAAGCCCGATTTCTTAAAAATTTATTTAAAAATGTTTTTGACTTTCGTTTCTTGAATAAAACAGGGAAAAATACTTAAAAAGTCCTGTTTTGTTTTAAATATGGTTTACGGCTAAAAAAACAGTTTGTTACTGACAACACTGGGCCTAATTTCAGAAAAAAATTTCCTTGATAAAATTCTATAATGTCTAACACAGATGAATTTTAATAAATAATAATAAGAAATTTTCTTCAACATTGTGAAATAAATATAGTAATCTCAAGCGTTCAAGCAAAGCTAAAAAGATGCAGCCCCAAGTGAGAAACATAAATTCATTTTTTTTTTATCAGCGCTCAGGTTGCCATCTATATGTTGTAAATTGATTTAATAAAAATTTCTGTATGTATCCTACTGGCAACAGCAGGCATTAGAACTTCAATCTTATTCTCAAGGTTTTAGAAGACAAAATTGGGTATGTTGCTTAAAGCCAACACTGAGCCTTTAAGGGTTAAACAAAAATTAACAAACAGTTTTTTTCTTAAAAAAATGATACAATAACTTTTTTTTTTCATAGAGACGCTATGAATATTGAAAAGAGCATTGGATTTACTTTCACATTATCCGACGCGTAATCCTATATTTAGTAGACAAATAACTATTAAGTTTGACACATAGAATAAAATGCCAAAGGGTGACTATGTTGCCAGCTACAAAGTCCATTAAAAACTTAATGAATCAGAAAAATGTGATCTTCGAAGAGGATTTAATGCCTTAGGAGAAAATCTTACTTAACTTTAGTGAAATTTCCGTAGGCGTTTCATTTAATGAACACCATTGATGTTAAGAGGCGTCCAATTTTCCTACAAGTAAGAAATAAACTGTAACCCTTTATTTCCCGACAGTACTTAAAACTGCTACTTTAATCACGTTTATATCTTCGTAATTTGACCGTTTTTCCTGACAGTATTTACATGAACACGAGGTATGTAGTTCCGACAGCTAGCAGTAGATGGCAGATGAAGGCAAAAAATAAATTTAAAAAAATTATTAATAAAATTATTTTATTTAATTAAAAAGTTTTTCGTCTTTCCTGGTGTTATTCTGCATTTAAACGTGCCTGATGATGCCAAAATAAAATTGAAAAGTTACTTGTAAATAAATTCGGTAAATAAAGGATTAAGAACCTCAGTTTTCGGTAGTTGAATGTGATGAATTTACCAATTTTCATGACATAACCGTTTAATCTTCAGAGTTGGTAATCGTAAAATGACTGTGCGGTAATTTTGTGGTTGTAGTATATTTCAGTGCGTAATTGCAAATTGTGAGTAATACTTTATTAAAAAATATAAAACAATAAACATATAAATAAGCGATAATCAAATGTAGTGATATTATTTAAACAATATATGATGCTTATATGTGCAGTTTAGTTCATAGGAAAGTTAATATCTACGGATATTTGCATTAGAAAGATTTTAGTAAATTCAAATAATCAAAAGTAGGGTTTTAATACAATGATTTTGATGAATCTCACCGTTTTAGACCTCCTTCAGTCGGGAAAATTTTCCATTTTTAGAATCATTTCTGCCTCTCTCGTCCGCGTGTGTGTGAAAACAATAACTAACTCAAAATCAAAACGAGATATATCTATGGAATTCAGTATGTGGTCTCAAATAAAAAAATTGTAGACCTATATCACATTTTGGGGAAATTTCATCTACGGGAATAATATCTGTTCCTCCATGTGTATATGAACGCTATAACTCAGAAACTCAATGAGCTAGATAAATAAAATTTGGCACGTTGTTTTTCTTGCCAAAATTCTACATGCTTATCAAATTTTGGACCCATTCCGGCAGCGGGAAGACAATCTGTCACCCTATACGTGTGTTTATAAAACTCAGCATATGTATATATGTTTGTTCCAGCATCACTTCCGAACGGCTGGACCAATTTTGATGAAACTTGGTACACATGTTCCTGATTAGCCGACTTGAAGTACTGTTGGGGTAAATATGCCCTAACCTGTTTCTCAGTGTAGAGTGGGGAAAAGTCTCCAAGATACATGTAACAAATACGCCGATTGACATGCTTGAAGATTTTGGCGCCTTGGATGATTTTGATGAAATTTGGTACAAATACTTCTTATTAGCCAGCTAAAAATACTCTAGGTACTTAATACTTAAATACTATAAATAAACGCAAAACCCAACCCATCAGAGTAGTGTTGGGCAAAGTCATTTAAATATATTTAATAAATGGAAAGGTTGGCATGAAATTTGATATAACTGAGACCATTTTGATGACACTCTGTACACACATTCCTCAAAGGCTGACTAAAAGTACTGTGGTCTGTAAGTGGGTAAATAAGGCTAATGTAATTCCTCAGAGTAGGGTGGGGGCAAAATCGTCAAAGTACATATAATCTCTTGGACCAATTGACTTGCTATTGGGTATGGCTGGGACAATTTTGATGAAATTTGGTACAAATACTTCTTATTAACCTACTAAAATTACTATAAGGGTAAATAAACGCTAACCCAATACCTTAGGGTTGGATGAGGTAAAACCATTTAAATAAATGTAATAAACAGGCCTATTGGCATGAAATTGGATATATCTGGAAAACTCTGATTACAGAGGATACATATGTTCCTCATAGGCTGACTAAGAGTACTGTAGGGGTAAATAAACGCTAATGCAATTCCTCAGAATAGTGTGGATCAAAATAGGCAAAACACATCTAAAATCTTGGTCCGATTGATATGTTGTTGGATATGGATAGAGGGATTTTGATAATTTGATACATATAGCAACTTAAATTTGCTGTAGGGGTAAATATACGCCAACCTAATCTCTGAGGTTAGGTTGGGACAAAGTCGTTTAAATATATGCGACAAATCGACGATTGACATGAAATTTGATACGATGCAATTTGAAGACATATATTTACACATATTCTTCATAGGCCGCTAATAGCACTTTAGGGGTAAATAAACACTAACCCAATACCTCAGGTAGGGCGGAAGATAGACATAAGCCGATTTACACGGAACTCGATACTGCTGGAGCGATTTTGATGAAACTTGGTATTCATTCTTTATTAGCCGACTTGAAGTACTGTTAGTGTAAATAAACCCTAACCAAGTCCTTCAGGATAGCTTGGGGAAATGTCTTCGAAACACACGTAAAAATGGATCGATCGAAATGAGACTTAACTCACAGGTTTAAACATGTCGAATTACAATTATAGAGGAGTTAATTTTTTTGAAACCAACTCATAGGATGGTAAAACAAGTAGAAGTGTTTATTTAGAACGGCTGCAGCAATTGTGTGGAAACGCGTTTTATTAGTTGATTTAGACACCTTAATTATTGAAATCTTAGTTGAAAAGTGACTCTCATATTGTTAAAAAAAATCTATATTGAGAAATGGGCCTTATCTCGCAATCTTCTGGGTTGGATGGAGGTGAGTCATTGAATGGCATTTAAGAAATTGGCCAATAAATATATCTTGTATTCAGGGTTCCTAAAACAATAAGATGCAGATAGAATTGGCTAACAATGTTAGAAATATATATAATAATGTATACTATGATATATATTGAAGGACAGAAACTCTTTTTGTACTGTTAATTTATGAATCATTTCATAAAAAAATTGAGAAATATTTCATCAATAAAGTATTATAAACATCATGTTATTTATGAAATATTGTTCAGTTTCCTGTCTTCCAAAAGATATTGACCTGAAAAAGACCGGGTAATCTGCTAGTACTGTATAGAACGATAAGAAATAGACAATAAAATAGAGAGCAATATACATCAGTCCGCATGATAAATTATTCTCATTAAATATAAGATTCAGAAAGTACAATTTTCAAGAACTCAAACATTTAGTGGAAATTTCCACCATTCATCACATACATCTTACGGTTTTCGCACGAACTTGTAAGAAAAATTATTTGCTCAGAAAAGAGGAGAAAAAGAATAAACTGTGAAAATGTCTTATGTAATCGTCTTTCTTCGAAAATGTTAAAAGACAGAGAGAAGTTCAGGATATTAAGGAAAGGGAATATTAAAGTTGCGGGCTTTTTTCAGCCGTGGAAAACTGTACGGAAAATTAATGACGTGAATATTTATATATGTAATTTTTTTTCGTTTACTCCTTCCTATTTCAGCTTATTTTGTTTCAATTTAACAAAACAAAATAAGGTGAAACAGGTAGAATTAATGCAAACATTTCTCTTAGGGAACTTTTAAAAGTTTAATTAGAATAATGTGCTGCTATAAAGATGGATAAAAATGATCGCAATTTTTAGTGCTTATATTATACTAGCTGATAACTTGGCATTGCTCGGGATCCATATTTTTCATATGCAAACTTCCGGTTTTTTTTCTACAAATATTTTCACTAACTTTCCCCAATATATGTAAATCTCCATTTAAATCCTATATTGTTGAATTAAAACCTTCAAATTTAGCCTTTTTATAACCTTCTAGCTGATAACTCGGCGTTGCTCGGGATCCATATTTTTTCATATGCCCACTTCCGGTTTTTTTCTACAAATATTGTCACTAACCTTCCCCCACAAATGTAAATCTCCTTTGAAATTTTCTCAAATTGACTTCGAGATATATCAGTCATATGGAATCAAAATTTAATTAAAATCCACCGAGTAACTGATAATTACGTTCCAAAAATATTAAAATATTATGTTATCATCTGAAACACGCAATTGTAGAACATTCTAGAACTTTAATACATCAAGAAGTGGGTGAAAAATCAAGTCCAAAATTCTACTTTTTCAAACATGAAACAAGTCGAATTAAATAAAATTTTCTCAGGTGGTTTAAGTTATATTTTAATTTTGGAAAAGATAATATATTTGCGTTTCTTTTTGTAATTCTAAGAAACATTCACCAACCTCCAAAATTAATTGATAAATTATTTATATTTTTTTCATAAGCCAAATATATGAAAGATTTAATATTTTTCTGAGTGCCAAACACAAGTCATCTTGCATAAAGACCATCGAGTTCCAAATGCCATTACAAATTTCCGAAACTAGTTGCATTGCAACTCATTTGCTGGGAAACTACATGCACGTCACTTTGTCATTTCAAAGTAGCTATATTTAATGAAGCTCGGTGCGCATTGTTGCAGCACGCGATGAGTTGTAGGAAACTCTGAACCACACCTTAGAGTTTAGAATAACATAGAAACTTAGTTTCAAACGGAAGCTCCGACTTATGTACCCAATTAATCACTTGTCTATGTGAGGATAAAACTATGTAGGAATAAACTCAATTAAAATAAAAAGTTTTGGATAGAAAGTTATAAGAAGAAAGGAAAAAATATCGATTTCATCTTACAATATTTAAAATCTATATATATAAAAGAGAAAGTCACTCACTGATTCATCACCGAACCTCCTAAACCACTGGGACTAGAAACTTGAAATTTGGCTGGCAATTGCTTCTTGGGTAAGTAGGTGCTCACTAAGAAAGGATTTTTTAATTAGAATTTTAATTAATTAATAATTACCTTAAATGTTAACGTTTTTCCGCAATAACTTCCAAACATATTACCATACAAAAACCATTTTAATATCATCTTAAAGTTAAAAAAAATTAGCTTTTCAATGATTACCAATTTCATTTCCATGCGACATTCTGTTTAATTTTAAATAATTTTTGAAAATGTTTTCAAACAAAATTTTTTTATATTAACTAACAATGTTTTTATTGTTATCGTCTGCAGCTTTTTTTGGAGCACGCGCGGACTTTTTACATTAAAACTATGAAGACATCAAAATATTTTATCCCGAGCAACAAAGTACCAATAATGCGTTACTAAACGAACGAAGTCGCGGGCATCAGCTAGTAAAGTATAAAATACTGAGAATTTGGGTAGAACTATCACAGATATATTGTTCAAATGAAAGATAAGAGAGATTTGGAATCAAATGAAGCAAACACTTGTAGTTATTGCATTATTTTACATGAGTGTTACCATTCGTTTTATTGAAAATATTAAATACGTTCATGAACGTGCAAGTTATTGTGGTGATAGTTAAAAAAAACTTTCCAAAAACCGCTTTCGATAATAGTTTTTGAAATGAATATTACTTAATCAAAAGATAACAGTGATAAATCGTTAGCTGGAAAAATATTGGAATTTTCTAGAGGACTTTCATTGCCTACAACCGATAATATTTTGTCGCATACCATCCAGGCACAATAAGATCAATTTTGATCACAAATTTTAAACGACATCCTTGTATGGAATCATACAAGAAATTCGTAGGGGGGGGGGGCGTTACCGATTCCTTTCGAGGATTTTGCACTTTTGACCTTGTAGAAATTAATTATATTGTTTATAAACCTTTAAGAGACGTTTCTATCAAAAATACACTACTGATTTGCCTTAAATTAAATATCAACTATTAAAATTTTATAAAAATTAAGAAAAATCATTATTACTAAGCTCTCCTTCTGGACGCCAAACTTTTAAAAATTAATTGATCCAAGAAAACTCCGATATTCTAATGCAAATGTTATAACTAGTTAGAATAAAAACTGCCTAACTTTATTCATCTGTGAAATATTACTTATCGCGATACACATCACGCGTTTTGAGTAAAGTTTAGTCTTGAAACTACTTAACTAAAGTAAGGTTAAATTAAAATTTGGTTGGAAAAGACCACTTCGTAATACCGGACCGTTAATTATGCAAACATGTTTATTAACTTACTTGTTTTACTCAATTTTTGATATGGTCTGATGCTTTTCAAGAAATCTTTGAGGCGGGAAACTTCGAGAATCTTCCTTGAAACTGATTCTTGGTGAACATTCACTTCCATATTTATTGAAGCATACCATTTGACGAGCTTAACTCATCATATTTTGAGACTAGCAGTTGCCAAAATTAAGACATGGATGGCATGTTAATCTAAAGTTCGCGTTCACGTATAATGATGAGATCACAGAATTGTGATGATTTGCGTGTAAGAGCTTGCTGCGTTAATGACAACCATTAAGAAATAGGTAAGTGTCTTTCGATTCATTTAGTATCCAGTGAAGATTGTGCTTAAAGTAAATATACAATATTAATAAATTTATAGGTAATGTAATAAACCAGTAACAGATTCAATCTCCCCGCATAAAAATTATCTAGTTTTTTGTTGGGATGTTGAAATTAAATATTCAGCGAAGTGTATATACAGTAGAACCTCGCGAATCAGAACTAATTGGGGCTGAAGTCTATTCGAATTCTAGGAAATTCGGTAAAATAATTTTGATATACCAAATGCAGTAGAGTGACTTTGAATGCTCTGTGAAAAGAGTGGGGAAAGAGCTAACTGCGATTCGCATCGTCAAGCAGATTTAGTTCCTTAAGTCAAAAGAAGATGACCAATTATGTTTGTACTCATTAAGGTGCTGTTTTCATTCTTAAATACCGATTCAAATGTTTCTTTTAAGTTAGGAATAAACATTAACTTTAAGTCAAAATACAACACCGTCACATACTCCTGCCTAGAAATAGATACTCCCAAAGATTCATCTCCAAGAACCAGAAGTCCGAAGAATTCCCAGTTGAGCAGCAGAGCACACTAACTTAAAAACATCAACCAGCCACCACCAATTCTTCCGTAATTCATTCGAAAAATTCACCCTTCACATCACCGCCAACCCTTGAGTAACAATTCCAGCGATCCCTCAGTATAAATATCAAGAGAGAACAAAAACCAGTCCCACGATTTTTAGGATGGTCGCGACAATTTTCATCATATAACCGGTTGTGTTACATTATTCAATTCTTCTTCTTCGTCGCATCGAACAACACTAACAGCCCCGAATCATGAAGCTCCAACTGTATGAAAAAATGTAACTAAATGAAACATTCAACCCTTTCACTGCACTCAAATTTGATAACTCCCCTTGTAAATTTCTATTATAATACTCGGATTGTAATCCTCACTGTGTTTTTTATTCTTCTTTGTTCATGTAATTATGTTCCCTTTCAAGTGTATTTATATCCTAATGTTGTAATTTTTTTTTTAATTTTTTTTTTTTTTTTTTTGCTTTTTCAATAAAGTTTCACACATACTCATCCAACCGACAGGGTGCCGTTTAGGCGCCGAGTTCGGGGGTATGCTGTGGTGTTATGTTACTGATTTCTAATTGTTATTTTCCTCCATTTTTTAATATTTTTTTCAGAAAATTAAAAAAACATGTTCGGATTATCCGAAATTTCGGATTCCCGAGGTTCGACTGTACGAAGCAGCAGAGGAAGTTTATTGATATGAACATATTTACAATTTTAACTAAATACCTCTTTGTCTACAATATATGAGATCCGAATTCAATCATCTTGATTTTTTTGTTTGTCATTTTAGGTAATTGATACAAAAATATCGCAAGCCCGGCATTTTTGATGATAGGCATATGTCGCACTAGATGGAGACACGGTGGATTTGTGCCTGCAAGATTGTGAAACAAAGATTTAAGAAAAGTTGATTGAGTTGAATGTTGTGCCTTCATTCGTTTTCTTTCTTCCAATTATAAAACATAAAAAATAAATAGAATCAACAGATTTGCAAAGATTTCGCAAATGATAAATAGATTTTCATGATTTCGATAACATAATTTTTGACAGGAAATCCGAATGTTTTAAATTCCAAAGATTTTAATATGAATTATTCATTAAAGTGTTTCACTTTAAATTTTAATTCAGATATATATGTAAAATTGGAATGCTCAAAGGCAGAAAAGTAGCATCACTTTCCTCCGTACTTTTTAAATTTGATTCTAATATAAAATCTGTGTTAGGGTTGGAAGGTATCATTCTGATATTTATTGTTTAGAAAATACAGGAAGAATTTGAAAAAGTATTTTTTTGTTACTATTCCTAAAGTAACTGATAAAAGGTATATCCAAGTAAATGGCAAGTAAATGAATTACTTCTATAATTTCATGCTATAGGTTGCTTTTTAATAAATACAATTTATCTTTTTGTAAATCTTGAACTGGATATTAAGGAAATACTTGAATGATTGTTGATAATTTCATCAATTTCAATAATCCCTTACGAATAACTTCTTTGTCTTCCAGAATCTTTCTCTTTGAAATTGCTGATATTCCCTAAAAGTATATATTCTACTTAATAAATATTTTTGGTGTTATCTATGTAATAAATAGTATCGATTAGTAATTACAGCCTACTAGCTTTGTGCTAGAATTTCCAGACAAACCTTAGGAAGGAATAGCTTCGGTGAAAATTTGCACTTACCCATTTAACTTGAAAGATATAGCTTGTTTCCTTCATAGTCTCTTGTAGTACAGTAATAAAACTGTTTTCATTAACTCTTCTTATTCCATTTATTTATTGATGCCAATCGAGAACATCTGGTTGTATATCACATTTCACGAATGACATACTTATGTGGGCGAGTAAGATGAAGGTAAGGTAGATTTTCTCCAATCCACTTCCGATTTTACGCTAAGGCAATGTGTAGTATACAGTTCAAAACATCAAACATGCAATGCAATTACAATAGTGTTTAGAATGTTAGAGCATTGCAAACACATAAGCTTGTGCTGTTATACTATGTATTACTAAAACTACAACTATGTAAACCTATAAAAATCTATTTGCCATGTGATTTATTAATCAGAAAGTGAATTAAAAATATAATTTTTTATTATAAGAATCATAATGGGAAATAAACAACGAACTTATTCAAAAAATAATTCTATCATTTTATTCACTTTATCAAATCTACTAAGCAAACTTAATTGTTATCATTTTTTTATTTTACTTCATATAATTTTTTATGAGCATAGAAAGTCAATATTAAGTTTCCCAAAAATGATTAGAATTTTTTTAGGTTTAGTTTAGTTCTTCAAATATTGGAAAATTGTTTTGTCTTCATGTTCATAAAAAGTAAGGGAGATATGAATTCTTTTTAAAACTTTCTTTCCGCGATCATCTGCTGTCTTTCTTTTCATTTAATTTACGCTGGTTAATTTCATTACTTCCACTTTCCTTTACGTTAACGTTTTAGAAATTTTTCACCCTTTTTATTTCGAAGTTTTCATCTTACTTTCCCATTCATTGGTTTATTCTTCTTCACAAATTAATGACAAAAATTGTGAACTACTTTTGGGATACAGGAATACCCTCCTCCTATCATTTTAAACGCATATGAAAGCTAAGTTGGATACAATAAAACATTTAAATACAGTCGGACCTCTATTTAACGAACCTCTATTTTGCGAATTTCTCTATTTTGCGAACTTTTCTTTGGAACCAAAAACATTTTGCGAATTTCTTCGTAAAATAACCTCCAAATAGCGAACAACATTCTCTATTTAACGAACTTTTTCTTGTGATCCAATATTTTTTTCTCCCTATTTCTCAAAATATTTGAAACTTATTCTCTCTTTTAACACATTTTATGGTGATCAATGACCTTGAGAACTGGTTTTTACCAGTCGCCTAACTCACTGAGAGCAGTAAAATCGCTGTTATTCTTTGCATTTCATCCAGGAAGTGCAACCTTTATCCACCCACTGTCCACTTCACTAGAAAAACTTTTAATATTCCCCTTTCACCCTCAATGGAGCTGTCCAGTGTCCTTGAATTAGTCACCCGTTTTCTAGATTGTTGATCAGCGTCTTGTTGGTAATTTCGGTTCTTGTAACTGGAAAATATCAAAGCGAATGTGCTTGAGCATCAAAGAAAAAATATATAATTTTTCATGAGGTGGATAAAGGCGTGAGGAAAAAGGATATTGCTTTAAAATTCGGCATTCCTACAAACAGCTTATCAACCATAATAAAAAATCGTGATAAGATACAAAATTATGATTCATCGGATTCTTGTTCAAAACGTTTAAAAACATGTGTCTATGTAGATGTGGATGAAGCAGTTTTGAAGTGGATACACACAATGCGATGTAAAAATGTTCCGATCTCTGGGCCTTTCATAATTGGGAAAGCTCTTCAATTTGTGAAGGCATTGGTATACGACGAATTTCGAGGAAGCAATGAATGGCTTGAAAAAGTTAAGAGAAGACACGTAATTATGGCAAAGGTAATAGCTGGTGAAAGTAAAGACGTTGATGATTATGATAGTGAAAATTGGATAATGGAGACACTGAGTAAAATTTTAAGAAATAACTATAAGCCAGAAAACATCTTTAATGCGGATGAGACTGCTTTATTTTTTCAATGTTTGCCTCAAAAGACATTAACATTTAAAAAGGAAAAATGCTTTGGAGGAAAACAAAGCAAAGCAAGAATAACTGTCATGTTAGGTGCAAATATGACTGGACATCAGAAATTGAAACCATTAGTTATCGGAAAGAAGCAAAATTCCAAGATGTTTCAAAGGCGCAAAATCTTTGGAGGTTGATTTTGACTTTAACAAAAAATTTTGGTTGACGTCAGAAATTTGTGAAAAATGGGTTCAAAAGTTGGACAAACGTCCGATTGCATCAGAGTGTTGCAAAATTGCTCTCGGTTTTGGCAATTGTCCAGCCCATCTGAAGGAAATCAACCAAAAACTGAAAAATGTTACAGTTTTTTACTTGCCACCAAACACTACATCTAAACTGCAGCCAATGGATCAAGGGGTGATAAAATATTTCAAAATATACTATCGCAAGAGAATAGCGAGAAAATTTATCGCTGCGTTTGAGAACAATCAATCCATGCCAAAGATCAACTTACGGGAAAGCATATCAGAAATTTCCAAAGCATGAACTATGATGTCACAGATCATACTATTCGCAACAGTTTTGCCAAAGCTGGATTCTTTGTCAGCAATGAGAATTCGGCAAGTACGGAGGACGAAGACGATATTCCCTTAGAGAAACTTTAAAAAATGTGGATATAGATAAGGGAAAAAGAAGAAATTAACGATGATGTGCTGATTGAATTTCTTTCACTAGATTCTGAAGCTGAAACCTTGGAAACACTAACTGAATTGCGATGAAGACGAAGATGATAAAGGTGGAAATGAACATGATGCAGAAATCAACAAACCTTCGTATGATGAAATGCTAAAATCATTTGAAACAATCCGACGTGGATTACAGTTTGAAGAAAATTCGTCTGAAGGGGCTTTTTGGTGCATTTCAAAGATGCGAGACGTATTATGAGAGGAAACACTTTTTCAAACAAAAAACTCAGACAAAATTAGCAGACTTTATTAGTAATTAAATTTAAGGACGCATATGGTAATGTATGCTTAAAATTACTTGTTATAATAAATGTGATAATGTCATTAAAATTCATTAATTTTAATATAAAATTATTTTTTAAATTGAAAATGCAGTGTATTCCCTGACAATGTTTTGTTTTATTCTTGTTTTCCTTGCATATTTCTTTTTGATTGGTAAGATACATAAAACAAATAGACATTAATTTACAAAATAAAGGCGCAATTAATTACTTTTTTAATAATATTTAGTGTTTATGAATTTAAAATCTGTTTTGTGTAGTTTAAAGTATTTTAAAAGGTGAATCTCTATTTAACGAATGTTGCATATAACGAACTTTTTTTCGGGATTTAGCGATTTCGTTAAATAGAAGTCCGACTGTATGTTTAGAGAAAAGATTATATATCTATAGTTAACGATTAGAAAATAATCATTAATGTTATTGATTAATAAAGAATTGTTTCAAAATGTTATCGAGACAACAACTTACAAAAGTTTGATTATATACAAATATGTTTTTTTGCCTAGAAAGATTTCAAAGTCATCAGTGTTCATATAAATTAAAGAAATAGTAAGTTTTATTTCAAATAAATGATGAAATAGAATCTGCGCTTTCACAAACGCGCATCTTGTAAATTTGTAAATATAAATTAAAATAATAATAATAAAAATATTTTTAAAAATAAGTTTTTCATACGATACAAAAAATATTTGAGCTATGAAGGTAAAAATGGAAAGTTATAAAAGATCCGATTACTTTTGTGAAATGAGTCGTGAATCAGAAAGAAGTGTCATCTTCATTGGTACCAAAGAATGTTCAAAAGAATTGCAATGCCCTTCATAAGCATCTGCAAACGTGAACGACATGCCTTTATGTATCGTTAACACGAGATGTGTTTCCCAGAAAAATGGTACTTATTATAGCACACTCCATGCAGAAAGTCCGACCGTTATTATTATAGCCCATTAGGAGCAGAGAACCAATAACTAGTCCAGCATCATTTTATGCGTCCAATGCAATCGAGAATCCGCTTTCTTATCCGGTGACTTTTCACCCTTGAGCTAAAAGTGTCCTCCGGTGGAATCTTATCTGGAGAAAAGGAGAACTGGCGTTTAAATTATTCTATATACAATGTGTGCCAGTGCCACCAAACAACTAGTTGTGGCGTTCATATGACAGAGAAACGCAATCTGACAACCTGCATTGGCGTAGTTGTGTAGAGAAACTCATTAGCTGACGATCGTGCAGGCTGCGAGGTAGTTTAGGCGTAGAATGAAGTAAAAAGGAGAAGTTTGAAGAAATTGCAGGAATCTCAATACACAGATTTGTATTACGAGAAAATTTACAACCGTTATTCACCATCGCTATATGTATCGCTACATTTCTGCTAATTCGCGATGTGGTATAGTCAAGGCCAGTGCACGAAAACCTAACTCCCCTAAACAAAGAAAAATTCATGCGCCCCATACCGATACATACTTACATAACACATGGGTCGTTTTCCAAAAGTTTGGGAAAACACTGTCCGTGCTCTTCTAGGTCTTATAACTATTTTAAGATTTAATAAAACTGAAAATGCATTGGCACTCTTATTTATATAACTATTTTCAACATGGTGTTTCAAAATTTTAACTTCCTCAAGGATCTTAACATTAATCAAAAAATAAAGAAGAGCAGGAAAATGAGATTCTTTGCTGTCCATACTCCATTTTTTTCAACAACAACATATATTTTTTAAAGTAATTTAAATTATTTATATAAATAAATTAGGTTGACATATTCTGAAACAAATTATCTAACAAAAAATTGTATTTAAAAAAACAAAAACCTTATTTGCATATATAAATATTCAGCTTTAAATGTCTGTCCTTGAGCTGCATCATGAGTGTTACTTTTTTTTGTTTTGTTTATTAACAGTAGGTAGTGCCACTATATATAAGTTATTTTTGTTTATATTTTAGTACTTCAACCTTGTAGAACACTTTGCATTTAACTTTGAAGAAGTTTAAAGAATATTATAAGAAATATTGCCAATCCATGTCCATAGAATAGTGAGTATTTTTATTCAGCATCATGAGTGTTACTCCATTTTTTACAGAAAATTATCAGATAAAATAATATTATTTTTAATGTGTAACTGATTCAGGAATTTCTTTTTTTACCAAGCCTAACAGGGTACATTTATAATGAATATTTCTATTAAAAAAACAATGAATTATAGTTTTGTCATGAGTGTTACTTATCATGAGTGTTACCTTTTAGAAGTAACATTCATGATGAAATTGTATTTGATGTCCATGGAATTGAAATATATTCTAAAAACAAAAGTAACAAATCATGCTTTTTAAAAATTTAAATATATAGTTATTAAAATGTACATCTGAATTACGTATGGGGGGACATGGTCATTCTTTGAGTCTGGCCATGGAAAAGATGGCACTGGGGCAACATTAAAAAGATGTGCAGATCAAACTGTTGCACATGGTACCGATATACCTGATGCTGAAAAATTGTTTTATGTATTATGGGATCAAGGTTTGAAGATAAAACTATTCTTTGTACCTGAAGAGAAGGTTTGTGATTATTTTTAGAATGTGCACTCAATTTGAAAACAGTTAAAGGTACACATTCTATTCATCAAGTTGTATCAATAAAACCTGAGGAATTTCTTTACTGTGATGTTTCTGTAAAAAAAAATTTAAACATGTTTCACACCATTGACAAATGTTGTTCAGAAAGATACTAAATCAAAAGAGAGCAAGCAAAAGAGATCTAAGAAAAAAATCTACAGCAGTGAATCTGATGACACTTCAACGTCTTCTGTTGATTTCAGTAACAATCCAGGACCTAGTGGCTGTGATGCTAAAGATAAGCTTCAAGTTCGACCTGGTGTTTATGTACTTGTGAATGTTTTTGGAGATTACTGAAGCAAAAGTAATTATCGATGTGTTGGAGTTTGTCACCAATATGATGCTGAAGATGGGGGAACTAAAGGTAGCTTATTTTAGAGCAACAGATGAAAACTGCCAGCTGTTTCGATTTATGGAGGAAGACATTTCATATGTAGATTTACATCAAATAATTAGTGTTTTGCCTAATCCCGATATTGTAATCAAAGGGAACAGAGTATTTTACCATTTCCCTTACTCAATTGATGTATTTGAAAAAGCATAGTGTGCGCTATATTTTCTTACCCACCACCTTGTCAAGTGTGTTACTATTAGACATGAGTGTTACCTAGTGAAAAAACTTCAAAATTCAATGAAATAATTTTAAATCTATTGTAACTTCCCTAGAATTTTAAAAATACTTTTATAAATAAAACATTATCACTAAGTATAATCTCTAGAAGTGATTTTTCACAAATAATTTATAATGACAATTGAGAGTGAAAACATTTATAAAGTAACACTCATGACACTGAATATTTAGAATTTTTATTAAAAGTTAATAAAATCCCCTTTTTCTTTTTGTTAAATTTTCAAAGGACATATTTACTAGTAAAATGCACAATTTTTGGAATAATAAACAGTTTTGTGATTTCAGAAATGTAGTCATGTTGTCCAGTAACACTCATGATACCAAAGATCAAATATTCACATTTCAAGCTAAATATCTCTGGTTGTAAGAAACTTTAAGCTCAAATATAATTTGTATCCTAAAAAAGGAACTATCTTAAAGCCTCTAGCCTAAAAAAATTGAACTTTTGATAATTTTTAATTTTTAAAATTTTACATTGCTGTTTTCTCAAACTTTTGAAAAACGACCCACATACATAGCCAAATATAAACAAATTTCTTGTAAAAGTTATGAATCTTTTATAGCTAGCTAATCAACGTTTAAATTAGCCGAAAAAAGGGAACGTTTTATCAAAAATTTTCATTAACTCGCGATTCAAATATCAATAACTCAGTAACATACTTAATAATGTATAGGATGTCCCACAAAGGACTCCCTCATTTTAAAATTAAATATCTCGGCAACGGAGATAGATAGAATAAAACCGGTGGTATGTTTAGTCTGAGAGTCGTAAAAATCTGATACAGAAGTTTCAAAATTAGTTACAAATGTTACCGAGAGGTGGCGTTGTACGCTGCAATCGCAGTACAGAATCCGTAAAGAAAGTTTTGAACTGTCCTTTGCAAGCAATAGTTGCAATCACATCACAATCGATTCAAAATGTGCATTTTTCGTGCTTGTAAAGGACAGTTTATAGCTTTCTTCTTAGACTGTACTGTGTTTACAGCGTACAAAGCCACCTGTAGATAACATTCGTAACTAATTTTGAAACTTCTCTATTAGATTTTTACAGCTTTCAGACTACACATACCACTGGTTTCATGATTCTATCGATCTCCGTTGCCGAGTTATTTAATTTTAAAATTAGGGAATCCTTTGTGGGACATCCTGTATTTACAGCTAAATACATAAACAATTTAATATTACGATAAATTAATTTTTGATATCTTTACTTTAGCGAATATTTGAAAAAAATATATCGATGTCTGATGGCCAAGCGTCCCATTTATGTAACTTCCCTTGGTGACCACCTAAAATTGCTTAATGATAAAATCGGTCCTGGGCATAGTTCAAAAAATTATTATTTTTTGCTTTGAGATGGATGTTCCATCTCTTTCAGAGAATTACTTCCTTTTAAAAGATTTCATTGAAACACATTAACAGAAGGGTATTATATGGCTCCCGAGAATTAGTTAAGATCTGGAATACTTTACTCTTCACCTAACCCACTCATGTTCTTAATAAAACATATCAAAATTTCTCGTAGTTAAATTCAAATGACTTAGCTAGAATTAGAATGAAACTCTTGGGAAAATGTGTAAATGCATATAATTTTGTTTTCATATTGTACTATTAATTTTTTTAAGCCCAATAGAATTCCTTCATTTATATTACAGGGAAAATAACCTTGATACCCGTCCTACGCATTTTTTAATTAGTGAAGTCGTAGTATATCCATTTATAGAGTTTCTAGATATGGCATGTAGCCTGAAAGCTAAAGATGGGAAGGGGAGGGGGAATAAAATAAAAAGAACTTCTTAGTATGGCTGCAGTTTTAACTGTTTAGTTTCAACTTTTTGAGAAATAACAAATAATAATTCGAATATGAAATATGCAATAAATGTAAGTACATCAAATTTTATTCCACTTAGTGCTCAGATACTCAGGAGATAAACACAAGGTGTCTTCTGCAGAGACTCAAAGAAGTAAAAATGTTCATGCAACATGGTATCGCAAACGCAACAAAACAGTGCAAAAATAATACACTATCTGATCAAAAGTATCCGAACACTTTCGAATTTTCACAATTTTTAGAATTTCTCCTGAAAGGCTGAACTGATTACCCTTGAACTTCGAACATGTGCAGAATAGACTCTAACTCACATTTTACAGTGAAGAGTCGGTCCTGAGGGCAATTAAGGGACCATCTACAAATTGCTGAAGACGAAAACTATTTAGGCCCACCCCGCTTCAAAGAAAGTTTATAACGAAAAGAAACTTTCAGCAATGGTTATGTTTAATGTGCATAATATTTACAGGAATTTTCGTAAACGCAGTACAAATATTCAGGAAGATATAAAGGTTTTCTTAACAAATCCCAAATTTTACTGCCTGTTTTGTGCTTATAACATGCAGAGTTTTCTGTTATATTATACGAAACTTACAGAAAAAATGACAATATGTTAGAGAAGCATTGTGTAAAAATGTGAAAAAAAATTATGAATATTAGAGAAAATATGAGTAGTTGTAGTAAATAATATTTTACTGCGCATGCACGAAACATAGCGTAATTTTTCTTTCATAACTTCAAAACCATATATGTAGGGCAACTTATGTAAAAAATTCAGTCAAATATCATTAAAAGTTAGAAAGATATCAGCATTGCAGTGAGCAGAATTTTTGTTTCCCTCTTAGAGAAACAAAACGATGAGGGGTGTTCCACCAGTTGATATTTTTTAATCTTAAATTTTCGAATAGTAATCGACGAACTGCAATTTACATTATGAATTTTATTTATAAGTATGCCTGGGTATTCAGCATGTTCAATCTTTATTAAATTCTGTAAAATTATTCGAAAATTCAAGTGAAAAAAATATCGATTTGTGGAAAATCCATCATCGTTTTGTTTCTTTTAGAGGGAAGCAATAATTCTGCTCACTGCAATGCTGATATCTTTTTAAATCTTAATGATATTTGACTGTATTTTTTCATAAGTTTCCCTACATATCTGACTTTAAAGTTATGAAAGAAAAATTACGCTATGTAATTTTTCAATTCCTACTATTAGTTCACACTCTCCCTATATATATTTATTTATATATCTTGTTCAAATTTTCAATCGTTAATAAAATACTTTTTATTCATCCACTCAAGTTCAAATACATTTTTTTTAAAACTTGTAGTGGATGACACTTGATGTTAATACAGTTTTTTCAAATATTAATTTATTAATTAAATTTAATTAATCAATTTTATTTATTAAAGCCTCGCACAGGCTATGATCATGGTGTACGGATAAGAAATGTGGAACGGGACTCGGTGGCGCAACGGTAGCGCGTCTGACTCCAGATCAGAAGGCTGCGTGTTCAAATCACGTCCGGGTCAAGAGATTTACTCACGACATATCATTTTTGCACTTATTTTATATTCTGAAAAATATCTCTTGTTGGCAATTGCATCCAAAAATGTTTAGTTCCCCGTTTGAGTGGATAGACTTAGGTCTATTTTTTCAATTCCTACTATTAGTTCACACTCTCCTTATATATATTTATATATCTTGTTCAAATTTTCAATCGTTAATAAAATACTTTTTATTCATCCACTCAAGTTCAAATGCAATTTTTAAAACTTGTAGTGATGACAGTTGATGTTAATACAGTTTTTTCAAATATTAATTCATTAATTAAAATTAATTAATTAATTTTAGTTTTATATGGGAGAAAAAAATTTCTAAAATAAAATTTTTCTTTGTTGACCTAAGTAGGAATTGACTTAAATTTTTTTTAAATTACTTGTTATTACATATGACGTCTAGATATTTCATCAATGGCCGTCTGCCCACCACCACCCTCCAGTTTCGAGAGAAATCGAAAACACTCGTCTCCACTTGCAAATTCTCTATGGGGAAAAACTATGAGACGGCTCCCCAGACACAACCACTAGACCTATTTCGATAATTTTTAATTCATATGAAAGTTTATGACGACTAGATATATAATCAGTGGTCGTTTGCCCACCACCACTGTCCATTTTCGAGAGAAATCGAAAAACTTGGTAGAGTCAAGTATCTCTGACTTTTTCTAAATAATCTAAAGCTTAAACTACTTAGAATTAAGGCATAGTACATCAGATTGTAGCTTGAAGTACACTTAAAACTCAGAGAAATATTTTAATTCGTCATACCTTCAAGTGTAAACTTGAGGCCGCGGTGGCCTAGTGGTAAGGTCTCTGCTTTGGGGCCGGAGGGTTCCAGGTCCGAGACCCGATTCCACTGAAGATCCGCCGTGTATGGGGCCTGTTGCACGTTAAATCATACGTAGTGGCCAAACGTCCTCCCGTTGGTGTGGCGTGGAAGTTTGGAGAGGGGGGTGCCAGCTCAGGTGTCGTCCTCGTCATCTGACCGAGGTTCAAAATTACGAGGTCCGTCCCAAAATAGCCTTCGTGTTGCTTCAAAACGGGACGTTAATATAACTAAACTAAACTAAATCAAGTGTAAACTTCGAATCCAAATAGGAATAACAAAGGGAAAAATTCACTCCGGGGCCCACAGAACATATTTACCTGCACACCATTATAATTGCTTTTAATATTGGAATGGAAATCTCTTCCAATAGACCATATGACCAAAAGTCAAATGAGATGGCATACACACATTATCAACTATCTCACAATCCGAGTTGAAGTCTTCCTGGTTTTCCTATCACCGAAAAGCAATTTTTTTAAATGTTAAAGGAGTGTAAAAACGGTTTTTGTGCAATAATATGCTCCGAAGTTGTTAAGAAAAAACACTTATTAATATCACTAGGATGCGTACACAAATTTTTGAGATGTCATCTTAACATGCCTACAGTTTTGTGTTCTCACATTACGACCATACTGCACATAATCACACAATCACTTTAGCTGCTAACAGTACAGATTTGCTTCCGTGCATTTTTTAAAAAAAAATCCCATGGCAAGAAAGAACACGCTAAGGGACGTCATTTGAAAGCAGAATAGACAACACTTAATGGAATCTGTTTTGAATGCGGCAAATATGGTTATTCCATGTTTTTCTACCATAAATATATCTCATTTAATGGAAAATATATTAGATAGGATAAAAGCGCCCTTGATGAAGAGTGAAAAAGATGCTGTTAAAAATTTTATAAATTAAAAATTGTACAGCCTTATTTTTATTTTAGCTCATTTTCAAGCGACTGTAGATACTTTTACGCATAGAAGTTTCTATAAACTTTCTATATGCTTACTTGTATTGTTCGAAAGTTTGAATAGTCGCTTTAACCCTTTTAGTGCCGAACGACACTTTCGAAAAGTTCCAACGACCATATATCGTTGCGTATGTAATGGCGCCTTACTATTCGCATCGCGAGAGAACTCTATCTCAAAATAAATTTATAAAACGTTATAAATGGTTTTATTAATATATTCGATTTATTAATTATATTCGATTAACATTAAGTGTTAATATTAAATTAATATTAATAATATTCGATTAATATTATATGTTAATATTAAATTAATATTATTAATATCCGATTGCTATTATATGTTAATATTGAATTCATATTAATAATATTCGATTAATATTATAAGTTGATATTCGATTTTTCTGTTTATAATGTAATATTTTATTTATAAATTTATAATGTTTTATATTTATGTTATTTGTATGATTTTCAACAAATATTGAAATACAATTGCATTTATTTGTTCTCCCTTTATTTCGTAATATGCTCCTTTTGGAATTTTATAAATGTCGTTCTTATTTTGTTTTTTATGAGCTTTTTCCCAAACCTTAGTAAATCGTCAAATTGCAAGGTTACTTGAAAATAGTAAGGTTAGGCTCACAGAGAACGGATGAATTGATGACGTCGCATTGGGAGCACGCTTCTTCGTCCCAGTGTTACGCAACGGAATAAATAAATTGTTTGGGAGCTCTTTTAGCTACAGAAAAACTTTTTCTAAGCTTGATTTTTATGTAGAAACGTTGTTAAAGAGTCGCACATTACTAAAGAATCAAAATTTGGAAAGCTAAATAAAAAAAAATTAATAAAACGCATTGATCTTTCTCATATGGTCTTTATGAAAGAAAGGAAATAATTATGTCCATAGTTATATATATATATATATATATAGCTATGGACATAAGAGACGCGTTTGTGTTATATTTTTCTATATTATTTTATTTTCCCCTTTTATATATATATTCCACTTTCGGCTTTTCTTACCGCAGATTTTTTCTTGACATTTTGTTTTATGAATGTTTATTTTGTACATGTTGCTTTTACATTTCTGCTATGTTTGTTTCGTATTTGTTATATATATATCACAGAATAATAAATATAAAATCTTTCGAACAACATAATATCCAATATTTGCTATATTAATGATAGCCGATTGCCTAATTGCTAATTATATGCTTTAAAAACTTAATCAGTTAGAGAGGAACACTCTAAACTAGAGTGGAACATAATGTTCTAAAAAGTGCTTTGGACTGATTTCTCGTATTGTATGAAAACGAGCTTTGGAAAGTATTAAACTGATCGGCATCGGCGCGGAAATATTCTAATCAAATGTATTTAATATAAGTTTTGCTATCATATATTCTGTTTAATTCATCATTTCATTTGATGGCAAAGATAATGTAGGAATAGCTATTGGTTCGAGAACTATTATTAATATATTTGCAGGAAAACTAAGCATTTAAATTTGAAATCATGATGATAATCGCTCTCGCTGAATTGCGGAGAGAAAATTCGAGCATTTTCAATCATTAACGATATCTTTTCTTTTGCCTTTACAAATCCAAATTTTCCGAATGTCATGATCTTTCGGAAATGAATGGAAAGAAATGTTTTTGGCTTTCTAATTTCTCGAATGCATCGAACATGTGACAACAGCACAATAGGCATTGCATTAGTTTTCAAATCTTTCCGTAAAACTATACCATTTGGCTCTGAAAAGAGTCGTTTTTCAATTTTTAGTTTACGAACCAGACGAAAACTCAAAAACTCGTTAGCATTTAAGCAACTTCCTCAGCACTGAATCAAATGAGAGATATTCATAATAAAACAAAATTTCCCGCCTTTTTATTTGGAATGTGAGCAGAAAAAAGAAACAAAAAAACTTCGGCTCCAGACTAGACATAAATAAGCCCAAAGGATTATATTACTTATTTTCATTCATCGAAAACTCCTATTAGACAGCAAAAAAAGCAAATAGTATCCTCAAAAAGCGAATCGATCATTTGTAATTGCTGTAGTAAACAAAAAGAGAAGAACCAGGAATCATTTTCATTAAAAATAAAAATTCATGTCACGGAATTTATAAGTAATAAAAAGCAGTCTTGTGATGTAAAATGATGAAGATACAATAACGAACCCTTAATCGGGTATTTTCCTCGTTTCTTACAGATAGAATAATTTTATGTCTAGAATAATTTTATTAATTCGAAACTGCGTGAGAAATCGGAAAGTTTCGGAATCTGTCCCAATATGACGTAATGCGCAGAAAGACCTCCTGCGCATCGCCTTTTGTGGACCCTCCCTGGTCAAATTGGTCCGGCATTTTTAGCATAGGTACTATACTTTCGGTCGGCACTGAAAGGGTTAAATAAAACATGTAGAAAGCACAGAAATTTCTTCACGAGTGATCTATTCCTATCTTCCATCCGTGAAATAATGTATCTACTTTGAACTGAGTTGTTCTAGTTTTTTGCAAATTTCTGAATAGGTATTTGTTAATTGTTTATGAAAATTATCGCTGTTTTTAAGATCTTGCGATTACAAAACGTTCACAGTATTGTATTCTAAATTCGATAAATAAATGTTAGTTGATACTTTAATAGGTAACTGTTTATTTACATATACAATAACAATGCCAAAATATAGAATAAAGGAGAAATGAGATATTTTATATGCATTATTTATTTATCAATTAATCTCAATATTTTTTTCTAATAATAATAATATTTTCACATTTATAACCAAAATAATTATTATATTCGTTGTATATTTTGGGATATTTTAGCACCGAGGTTTTTTATGCGATTTTCATACTTAGTTTTTGATCATCAAATTTAACTAAGAGAAATAAATAATTTAATATTTAGACTACTGCTAGACAAAGTTCCAAGCATCAAGATAGCGATAAAGAATCAGTAATAAGCTTCCCTCCACCTTTTGAAGTCTTTCGAAGTTAAGGTCTCGTGTCCATTTCGTCTGCCTATTCCTTTCTTACTACAGAAACAATAAATATACCAATAGTGCATCGGATGATACGATAAGGCAGTACCCTACATATTAATCTACAATATAAAAACCCAGAGATGTCTGTAACGCAGAGGAGTTAGAAATATCCCCACCTCTTTCGTATGCTTCATTATCGGATGCGTAAATCACGATTTCAGTTTTGGCGTCGAACAACTCAGACAGGTTTTATCTTGAGAAAAAGTAAATGAATCGAAGAAAGAACGCACAACGTCGGGTTTGAAGTGTAGTGCCTTGATTTGCGCTATTGATTCTTAGAACCGTTGCCGTTTTTTTATGTATAAATTGACGGATATATCGGCTTTAATTATGGGATCTAAAGTTCATCATTCTGGATTGTAGTAAAGGTCAGTGAGCTGAGTTCAGCAGTTTTATCTCTTTTTTATTAATACTAATTCTTTATGTTGCGTTATAGGATGCCGGAATCACAGCCATGTTAAAGTTCGAATGAAAAAAAATCCACAATAAAAGACAATAGATATTTCAGAAAGAATGTTGTTTATAATGAAGTTTCTTAGTTGATAGAATTCCGGTTCTTTATTATTTACTTTTAATGTTACTATATATTTCCATCTAAAGTCTACGACAAATTATCTATTTTTCATTCTTAAACACTCTCGCAACGTGAATGAGATTTTATACCACAACTTTCGTCAGTAAATCTGTGACAATCAGATCTGAGATATTGTTGGCAGGATAACAGCCTGTCTAGATGGGAGCACATCTTCTTGTTACTTAAGAAAAGTGAAACTAACAATTAGGGGTACAATAATTGTACGAGCCCAAACGAAGAGAAAGAAACTGCTGATACTGCATCTTTACCGTAGGGAAAATGATAATTATCTTTAGTTTGCAGTCGGCCTGTTTCTCGGACTAAATCCTCATTCGAAATTTTCCTTTTGAAATTATTTTCTTTTGGAATATTAGCTGTTTATAAGTGAATTTCTAAAAAGGGTTTATTATTGAAGATTTTGCAATAGTTTTTAAATAAGATATGGGTTATATCATAAGATCCAGCTTGTCATTGTGGAACTAACAGCCGTACAAGAAATGTAATTTCTAACATTTATGAAACTTTAAGGGAGGAGAATACCCTACATATGCTTTGAAAATAAATTAACTGTTATTTCAAAAGGAAATATTTTTGCAAATGAGCCATCAGATAATGGTTGCAATAGCTACTTCGCAAATGCATAGTGTGTTTCGGATTTCCATCTGAAAAGAACTTGCTTTCGTGTTAATTATATTAGTGCATTATCTGTCTTCAGAAATATTATGATATTATCTCAGAAGACAGTGACGAAGACGAACACATGTTCTTCTATTTCCTTTTTTAATTCAACAATAGATGGCATTTGATGAAAATATTGTGTGTGTATTCAGAAAACTGGTACAGGCAAAGACTGCGGTGTCTTCGCAGAAACTAGTATCGTGCTGTTCACATTAGTCTGGGTGAAATATAATACAGATGAAGCATTATTTCCATCTCCAACAATTATGCTAACACTGCCCAACCCAAGGCAGCGGTTATTATTTATTTTAGCCAAGGTTGATTTCTGAAAGCGTACGCGAAAGTAAAAAAATTCACGGTTATGTCAATAGTCTGTATACACTGTTAATCATTTCTTGTATAACTTGTTTCTTTATTTCCTCATAAAGGGTACAAGAGAAAGATTAATAAATTTCCTCCTTAAACCAAATGCGGCTTCTAAATTTTAGCCTATCATGCTCCTGCATGAATTTTTCTAGCCACGTAATATGGATATGAAGTTGATTACCATGCTGTGCATATTCATTTAAGGCTTTTAAAAATCCATCATGAAATGAAAGTCATACAAGAATGATGATCATCGAACTGAAATACAGAGTGGTAATAAATTATTAGACCGATTTCAAAAATTATTAAAAAATAATAATAATAAAGTTATAACTGCAATTTTTTTTAAATAAGAAAGCAAATAAAAAAGTTTTTTTTCAGATAGGTGGCGTACCATTGCGGCGTTCTAAATTTGCTACAGTGAGAGATTTCCAAACGCAGTGGCTACCGATCAGCAGAAGCCGATGCGCGTTTTCTGGTTTCCTTTTCTAATTTTTCTTGAATATCTCGAAAACGATTCAGTTTTCGAATAACAATTGATTTAACAGATTAAAGAGCGTAAAATTTCCTGCAAATACATGCTTTTATTTTTCTTCTAGCTTTAATGGTTTCACAGATAATGGCTCTTAAAAATGGGAGATGTTCAATAATTTACAACTACCTAGACAGCCGTAACGGTGTGTTACCTATCTGAAAAAAACTTTTTAAATACGTTCTCATTAAAAAAACCCCTTATTTATAACATTATTAGTTTTTTTTATTAATTTTTGAAATGTGTTCAATAGTTTATGACTACCCTGTATGTCTCTGCAAATTATCCTCTATTCTTCCGCATCAAATTTAATCAATAATAACGTTTTGTACAATTTGTGTATTAGTTCCTGTTTAGAATGCATGTCTGAATATAATTGAACACAATTAGCTAAGGGGGACTTCCTAACGAAACAATTTTTATGATGTCTTTTCTGATATGCTGTTTTTCCCAAATTCTACTATTACTACTCTGTTTTTAACGTACTATACATTGCAATGTTAAATTAACCTGAATTTAAATAAAAGAGTGTCTCCACTTTCCCAAAGTGCCTGCTTGGCAGACATTTCGGGCACAATATCATAATATTCATGATGAAAAAATAATCGAGAAAATAGAGACTGTGTGTATGTGTGTGAGGGGTCATCAATGAAATAATGACTGTAAATATATGAGGTTTCTAATCCCTTATCGATCGGATTTTTTTCTTCGAATTTCCGATCACAAAAATAGCATTTTTTTATTGCTGAAAATTAATATATGTTCTATCGTGAATTAGAAAATGCAAAATGTTTTTGTCCGTAAGCAGTTTTTGCTTGACCTACTGGTTGTTATACATGTGATATCTCGTTCACTGACCTCCAGTTTTCCCTGAAATGCACCCAAATTTTAAATTAAAACAAAGATTAGTTAGCATCGCTTAGCAATATTCAGAAATACAAAAAATTGTCGTGGAATATAACGAGACGCGTAAGTAGCGACGAATTCAAACGATGCAATTTTTCTCTTCGTCACATGACATGCTACGCCGACCAAGATGGGGTTAAGAAATATTTTACATGTTTTAAGCCTTTTATTATCTGGTACGTAACATACTACTCGTACATGTTCTTAGCTAACTTCCTAATTTCTTGATTAAGTTTTCAGACATATGAAAAATAACTTCTTGTTTAATTATAGACGTTCAATTATATATGGCGTTCTTTATATAATAAACGAAACTCTGCAATGAAGCTTTTTAATCTATTGTTTCTTTAAAGAAATGTACATCAAAATAAAGATTTATTGGATATTTCATTAAATTTGAGCATCGGCATATTATTGAGTGACTGTTGAATCTGATGAAACAAAACCATTTAAAATGCTCCTTTAAGATAACCTCACTTCCCTACAAGTTAGTTAATGTCCAGCATTTAATCAAATTTCAAGTTTTCTGAAAATTCTAAGGCATAATTATGTTTCGTAATTAAGTTACGAAGATGTAATGAAAGCACTGCGTTATAATTAATTTTTGGAGTTAAGCAGTTCTTTCTGACACTAGTTTGAAAGTTGGTATGAAAATTCAAATTCGAGGCTGAAAAGACCTTGGAACATTTTCTTTAGCCCAAAGAACAGTCTGAAGGAACTTTAAGTGCATTATGGTCATGTGACAGAATAGGCTTTGATACAAAATCTTTTTTTCATTAAAGAGAAAAGGTTTCGTATGTTTGAACATCTTCTCGAAACTACAGGTTAAAATTTGAATAACATTAACATTTGACGTTCACAGGCCTTCCAAAAACAACAACAACAAGAAATACCATTCGTATGAACTCCTATAGAACAACGAAAAAAATTCATAATCTTAAATCATATTCCACAGATAGAAGGCCACTGTGGCCTAGCGGTAAGGTGTCGGCCTCGAAGCCGGAGGGTGCCAGGCTCGAAAACCGATTCCACCGAAGATCCGTCGTGTATTGTGCCCGCTGCACGCTAAATCATACGTAGGGATCAAACGTCCTGCCGCTGGTGTGGTGCAGACGTTTGGAGAGGGGGTGCCAGCTCAGGTGTCGTCCTCGTCATCTGACTGCGGTTACAAATTAAGAGGTCTTTCCCAAAATATCCCTTGTGTTGGTTCCAAACGGGACAATAAAAGAACTAAACTCCATAATACTATTTGCAGAAATTTTACTGAACATATTTTTTAGTTTTGTACGCTTACTTTCTTTCTGAAATATTTATATTTTTTTAAGGAGTTAGTTTTTTTTGTTTGTTTCCTTAACAGACAGTGGATGAAAACATAAAAGAATTAAAGACATAAAAGAAAAACGTAAAGAAATACATAAAAGAAATAAAATATATAAAAGAAATAGAGATAAAAATAATAAATTGACTGAATATCTGTATTCTTTTTAAAACAAAATTTTGTACAAGTTTTGTGTACTTTAGGAAATATATTGTTTATTAATTAAAAATTACCCTTTACTTTAATTAAGAAAAAATAGCAAAATTCATCCGCTTATGCAAGAATTCCCAATAAAACTTTATCTAAAATGACTATCACCTGTAATTCATAATTTCTAAAATGACTATCATCTGAATTTCTTTATAAAAGAAAAATAAGTTCTGTCAGAAAAAATTTAATTTAAGAAAGTGAATCCAATGATAAAAATAAATTTTAAAGTTTCAGAGCTAGCATAAAATACATACAGACATAAAAGAATCAACTAGTATTCTTAATAACACACGATGAAACAGTGTCGCATTACTCCATTATGCTTCTACATAAAAATACCGAACTAAAAAAAAAGAGATAAAAAATTCTGTCGAAAAATTTGTTTCTCTATTTTTAATGCTAAAATAATTGTTTGAGGAAGAATAAATGTTAGTGAATTATTTTTTGAAAATTAATCGAATTGATATTTGAAATGAATGAATTATTGACATACATGAGAATATAATATTCGAAAAGGATTCTGGATTTAGTGACGTTTTTAAGATTGGGTAATAGAGAGGAGAATTGAAAGATGCACCATTTCAATAAACACTTTATTTAACTATTACAATCTCGAGACTTTATTATTCATTCTAAATTTATGAAATGTACTCATTTTGGATCCAAGACGAAAGTTCAAAAAGAAAAAAAAATATTTTAATTTTTTAAATTAAAATTCAAGGTGATCCCAATTAGCATCATTTCATTGGAAAAACCCGAATTTTAAAATATATATTTATCAAAAACAGCTCAGATAAAATATTTTAATATATTTAAAAATAATAAGAATGAAATTGCATCTGTAATTTCATTTAGATAAAATATTTTAATATATTTAAAAATAATAAGAATGAAATTGCATCTGTAATTTCATTTAAAATATTTAAAATTGATTTTTATTTTTTGACATCTTTTGCTGAACGAAGTGAAGCTCAAAAAGGCAGCCATATACTCGTAAGAATAAAAAATATTTTTAAAAGAGGAAAATGCGAAGAATTTAATGATGTCCATTTGTTATCAAAGGCAGGTTTAGATGCCGAACAAAAAAAGAAGGAGTATGATGATTCCAAATAGCATCACTGGGACTGGAAGGGTGAAATGACATACGGTTTGTGGCATTCCGTTGAGCAGTTAAGAAAATATTGAAATCACCATATTTCATTTATTTTTATAAAAAAATATTAGATTGTTCACTATAAAATTAGATCAGTCTTTTTGATATACATTGAATAAAAAAGTATCTTTCTAGAAAAAATGATTTCTTCATCTACTTTTTATTTTGACTTCAAATGAGATCATCTGTCATTATTTTGCGTTATTAGTAAACTATGAATTCACTTTGCACATTTCTAATGACTAAGTTTCAGATTTTTTCCTTTGTTTGCTTTGTGGTACATTTTAAAGATATTCCATCGAAGTTTTAACTTGCAAACAGGACAAGTCTGACCTTTGAAAATTCCATTAGAGCAGATAAATGAGACTTTAATGCTTATCGTGATTTACAGTTTACTTTTCATGTAAACTACGAGTTTCTTAAGAAGGAGACTTTTTTTGATGATGAAAATTTTGAATACGAAAGCCATGAAGATGATTTCTAGGCGGAATAGAGTTTCTCGATTATCTACAGCGAGCTAGTGTAGAGAATATGAGATGAAAGGAGAAATAATAAAAGAAGTGCTTCTTAAATTTCTTTCTAGAAATAAGCTCTTCTCAGAATATAAATTATTTTAAAAAATCACTTGTATTTTTTGTATGGGAGAAGCTTACATTTTTTTTATTTCGAGGTATTTTTTCGGATTATTGCATATATCTTTTCAGTGGATGTGAGAGAATAAAAAGAAATATTTTGACGGCAATTTCGTATTACAATATAAGAAGAGGATTAAGAGAATTAAAGAAGAGAATTTTCTAAATTAATTGCGAAAAGACAATATTTTATTCAGTTAAGATATCTAAAATAGAATGTTTTTAAAATCAAGTATTTTGCCATATAATACAAACTTGATACTTCTGATTGATATTAAATATCATCAAAATAAATTGTTAAAAATGTACTTTGAATACACTGAAATCATCAAGAAATAGTTAAAATGAAAATTTATGCCATTTTTTTATGTATCTTTAATATATGGATCTACTTACTAATTCATTAAATTAACATCAAATAATCAGCTTTTTCAATGAAAGCTTCAAAATGCTTCAGATATCTTAAAAATTTTTCCACCAAAGAAATTAGCTAATAATACAATGCAATTCATCATTTCTTGTGTAAGTAAACTGTTTTGATATTCTTCCTTTGGATTTTATTAGTAAAAGAATTCAAATACCTAAAAGGCACTTTCTTGAGACTTTTTGCGTTTTTACTGAGCCAAAAAATATAAATTAAGTTAATTGGAACTTAATCTATTCTTATGCAAAACTTTTGTTAGAGTTTTTTTGATAACGATGGTTGCTAAAAGGTTGAAAAGGGATTTTTCAAATAATTATATATAAATTATAATTAACTACTAACTAAAAACAATTAAAATAAAATTATTATAATAAACTCCTCGTATTTATTCACCTCTCTGAACAATTTGAATTTGCTTATGAAGGTTTGATTAAGTCTATAATAATGTTTTCAAACAAATTTCGAAACCAGTTTTAGGAGACTGGATATTTTAAAATTCATTTTGAAATCTATGATATTTCAGAAGACTTTCAAAAACTAAAGACGATCTTTCATATTTCAACATTATCAAAATGATATCAATCCATTAACAAATAATAATATCGTTTAATTAACAATTCGGTAAAGGGTATGAAGAATGAAAAATATATCATTTCATGATTTAAAAAAATTTCGCCGTACACAAGCAGCATCCTTAATGCCGAAAAAAATACTAAAGTACAATAATCTTAAAAAATACTGTAATCAACAAACTCTTTAAAATTGCATTTATTAATGTAATCTATACCTTTAAAATAATTGGCAAAACCAAAGACTAGTCCTTCAACCCCAAACACTGGACCGCGATTCACCAGTTTTTATTTTATATGAAAGCTCATGATTCCCAGATGCATCATCAATAGTCACCTGCCTCCACCATCCTCCATTTTTGAGAGAAATAGAAAAATCACTACATCACTGTACATTCTCCATAGGAAAAAAAACTTGACAGAGTCCCCAATTTCAACAATTGGACCCATTTTGTCAGCTTTCTTTCGCCAATTTATTTCGATGTCTGTATGCGCTTCAATCAACATGGAGCTTTAAGAATGTTATTAAATGATGGAAACTTTACTTAGAGCGATATCATGCTGTATTTATAACTTTTATGCATAAATTCTTGAAAAAGTTGTGGAAAATATTAGAGCTTAAATGGGATTTTTACGTTTTATAGCCTGCTCCACTAATTTGAATGTAGTATTTAAAACTGAAAAAAGTCGTAGCTGGGCGCCACGAAGCAGAGAAGTGACGAGGCGAGAGGCACGGCGGGTGTTACCAGTTTAGTAACATAGAAAGTGAAAATTTGATAAGAAGAAAACAAAAAAAAAAAAAAAAAAGTCGGGGACTTTTCCGTTTTTACTAAAAGTTGGCTAAGGTTTATTAAAGAATCAACTCATTTAAGTTAGAATGATATTTGTGTGATCATTTTTGTACAGAGTAGATTCCGACCAGAGAAACGCAACGATTTTAATCTGCAAAACGGTTAGCTCAGAAGATAAAATCTAAAGAACAAATATTTATTGGAACGTTTCCTGTGTAAGAAAAGGCATTCAAATATTTTTCATTATATCAAAATTCTCTCGAATTCTCTCTGATTTCTTAACCAAGTCTTTTGAAAGCTTTAAGCTTTCAAAATACTTCTTGATTAAGAAATCAGGCTAAATATTATAAAAAAAATCATTTAAGAAAAAGAAATAGTTTAGGCAGTCTTAAAACAACTTTACTTTAAAAAAAGATAGGAAATCGCAATAATGATCTCTAATTGAAACAGTAACAACAAATGCAAACATCTGCTAATCCTTTGTTTAAGCAAACTTCTTGAAAAAAGTAATTGCTTCTTTGAATAATCCCACAGTAAAAAGTATAAAAAGGACAACGAATTAGCATACCTTTTTAAACAAGAACTTTTCCTTTCATTAGTATCATGGTTCAAACAGCTACAATACACTTGATTCCTTTGTGAATAGGTTTCCGTTGCTTTATCTTCCTACTGAATTATTATTGATTCAAAAGAGAATAAGGTAACTATTTGTTGACTTGGTATCGTGACCTTCGAAATAGCAATAAACATGGCATGTTTATGGCACAAATATTTGAAGTTACTTTTTTTTAATTAAATGGTTCAAAAATAAGATTAATTTTTAACAAGAAACGTTTGCATTTCACAGCATAAATTTAAAATATTAGAAATGGAAAAACGTCCTTGCATTATTACTGAAAAGTTGAATTAAGATTTATTTTTAAGTTAATCTATCTATATATTTAAAATAATTGTCAAAACCAGAGGTTCAGTCCCCAGCTCTAACTACTGGACAGATTTCGATATTTTTATGTCACATGAAAGCTTATGACCCTACATATGTCATCAGTGGTCGCCTGTTCCCCACCACCCTCGCTTTTCGGGGGAAATCGAAAAAAGCAATACTCCACTATACATTCTCCATGGGGAAAAATCTTGAGATAGTTCCCCAGACCTAACCACTGGACTGATTTCAACAGTTTACATTTCATATGAAAACTTGTGACGTCTAGATATGTCATTAGTGATCGTCTGCCTCCTCAGAACTCTTCGTTTTGGAAAAAATCGAAAAAAAACCCCACTTCTCAATTGTACATTCTTTATGGGGAAAAACCATGACAGAGTTCCCCAGTCCCAACCACTGGATCGATTTCAACCATTTTTTTTAATTTAATATGAAAGCTCATGACTCCTAGATATGTCATCAACGATTTCCTGCCACTCACCGCCCTCCATTTTCGAGATATATCACAAAATAAAACTTTGGCAGAGGCGCCAATTCGCCAATTTATTTCGCCTAGTTGCAAGCATAGCCAAGCGCCATTTAAATTACGGGCAAACAGACGGTCGCCGAAGGCGGTTAGTTTACATTTATTACAATTTTCATTCTAAATTAATTTCATATTTAGGTTTCTGACAGTGACTTCGTTGATATATTTTTCCATGATAAAATTAAAATCCTTGCCTTTGAGACTTGAATATTCAGATCTTTATAATGTTACCATTTCATTATCTGCATATGAGGTATTGAGAACCAGGATGGAGTAATCTATAATTTCTGCTCAGCTGAAATAGGCATCATAATTTATAAACACCGAAAATAAATCCCATGAGAAGTGCTAGAAATGAGTAAGAACTCATTTAAGGGGACTTGGCACCCTAAGAATTCCGGAAAATCAATGAAAGTATCGATTTTCAAATTTTGAGTGGAAAATGATCCTCGAACCTTTGACTTAATAATCTGAAAGTTTCAAAGCAATCAGACAAATATTTAGTGAGATATGAAGTTATTTTGTCTAACATTTCCTCACGTGCCAAACCCACTTCCAATGTTTAAATCACACATATTTCATGTGTAAGTTGCAAAGCCACCTAATTTTTTCCATAAAAGCAAAGCAAGATAGTTGTTTCAAACAGCAGCCATTTAATCTTTGTTTGTTTACTGTTTTACTGCTTTCGCTTCTTTATTATTTATGAAGCATATCGTCATCATCATCATCATCACTACTTTCGCTTTTCATTTTTTTTGAATTTCTCACTGTCAATAAAATTTCAATAAAATGATTTTAAATTTTTTCTCTGCTATAATGGGTATTTGATAAAAAGTACTGCAGATCATTTATTAAATATTTTGACTAAAAAATTTGAAAAAAGTGAAATTTTTCGCATTTTTTTAAAAAAAATTTCTAATTATCCCTATAAATGAAGATGCTAATTAATAATTATAGTAATAATAAATATTAATAAAACTGATAACTTAGGACTCGCAAATGTCAGGTTATTGCTCTGAAAAAAAAACTAGCTTGATATAAGTTGTTTTTATTACAATTTTATTGTTTTTAAAACTTTAAAGCTGTTTTTCTCAGTTTGCTTTTTTCCAAAATTGTGTCTGCTACAAAATGAAAATGTCGATCTCTTTTTATTCTAATTACTTGAAATTTTTTCTGTTCACTCACAAATGCATGCTTAATAGAATTAGGGATGGATTTGTAAAAATTTTGATTAGAAATTTTTTTAAAAATTTACAAAGTGAAAAATTCTGATATTTTCCAAAAATTTTCACAAAATTTTGAACAAATTTTTTTTTTCGGAAACTAATGTAGATATCAAAAATCCGATCCCTGTTTCTGTTAAGTACATTGAGAGGTCCCTTTAAAAAATTTGGAGAAAAAATATTAAAAATTGTATGAGAAGAAGCATTTTAAAAAAAGGGTTAATTTTTTTAAAAAAATTAAAATTTTTAAATTTGTAATTTTTCAAAGTGAAAAATATTTTAGAAATTTCAGTTTCTGCACAGTTTACATCTATCTACTACAAAATTGAATAAGTTTGATCAAAATTGTAGAAAAAAATTTTGGGGTGCCAAGTCCCCAGTTAAACTCTTTTGATCCATTTTGGTTTTGAAGGAAAACATGTTTTCCATTTTAATAATATGCGTAGTTCAGTTTTGTGAAAAATGTGAGTTGTTCATTCTGATTCTCAATACCTCATATATTTTTGAAGTCATCCTTTATGATAAATATAAATATTTATAAAGTGAAATTCATTGATTTACACGAGTATCGAACGGAAAATATAATTGAGTTTATAAGTAAGTCTTTAGGGTAGTATTAATACTTAAAATAGCAGGAATAGAATAATGTACTTGCATTGCGGCTGAACATTTATAATACAACTTATCTAAATGTGAACAGGACTGCATTATAGTTGGACTGAGGGTTCACAGGAATGTTATAGTTGGACCGAAAGTGCACAAATTAATGTTCTAGTTGGACTTGCGTTAGAACAGGTTTCTGTTAAGAAGAGCATGAATCGCAACAGGTGGAACACACGTGCTTCTCGGGGTTCGTTCGGCTTGATGTAATGGAGAGGTGAAGAATGAGTTTGGAGTGATGTCGCCTTCCTTTTTTTTGATTCCTGCTTTTACGAGTTGCTAATTAGTTTACGATCCATGATTTCGTAAGATCGATTGAAGCGATTTGCCATGCGCTTTTAAGGACATATTGTCACAAAGAATTCTTCATCACAGGTGTTTATACTAAAGTGTAGCATTATGGAGATCTCGGTTTGAGTGAATAGTTTCTCAAGCTTCGTTTCCTCATCCTGATGTTAAGCATGCTTCGGTAAGACTTTTTTCTCAACTGCAGTTGAAGCTTCCCTTTTCCCAATATGTTGCAACATTCTTATAGTAACTATTACAGATAAAATAATATTTTTTTCCACAAGTATCACATTTTTATAGTAACTATACACATTTTGCATACACGTGTTTTAATGGTTTTTATAGATATTGATGTGTCGAATGTTTGTTCTACAGTAATGTCGTGGTTAAATGTTAATAAATAGTGTTTTTCTTGTCTAACTCAATCTTGTGCTCTTGCCTTTGGTGTACTAATCATCTATATGATCACAGTGCCATTTTATATGTATTTCTTTTTAGCTATATGGTTAGGCCCAACTTAATATTTTTAGTCACATCATAATACTAAAGAAAAAATAATCTGTATAACATAAATGAGAAAGACATTATCTATATTAAAGTAATTTAGCTAAAATATACTAAAATTCAATTTTGTATTGTTGCCAATCTTTGTGACTATATAGAATCTGATCCGTCTGGATGATGCAGAGTTCACGGCGTTAACTTGTATGCTTAAGTTTAATGATTATAACTACAATCAAAGATGGTGGTTGATCTTGGAATGCTATAAATCATCAACATCCAAGTTGTTTAAAGATACGGCATTATTTATTTGGTTCTCCCGGAAAATTTAAATTTGTGATGCATTTTCGGTATTATGACAGCACAACCTTGTGCATTTTTGTGAGCAACCGGTTTTCAAAAGAACACCAACCAATGAACGATGGATCCAAGGGAAGTGTCAGGTCTAGTGAATGGCCGCTAAGCAATGCTCTTTTTCCAAGCCTTACATTCAAAATCTTTTAATATCATTTAATGGGAAACGCGATGAGCTGAGTTGAAGACTCACCGCAGTTAAGCAGCATCTGGCGCGGTCAGCAGGATAAATTCTTTTCGCACATTTTTAGCTTTTTCACATACAAAGCATATTGGTGTAAAGGGCAGAAAAAGATTTTTATCACTAATTAAAATTTGCTTCTATCAGTATTTTTTATAGTTTAATAAATTTGAATTAACAATCGTTAAGAAAATCGTTAAGGTTCATAACTGTCTTCAGCATGGTTTTTCGAATTACGAGCAATCACGACAACCGACGACTTTTTAAAAATTACTTTATGTTTTACGATTTTACCTTTTTGATCAATGGTAGAACACATTTTATATTAATAAAATATTAGAATAAAAATAATAAGCAATCATGCTTTGTTAAATTATGGTACTCATTTTGGCATACGTTTATATATAAAGATACGTTTTAGAGATTCTTTGTTTTATTCCTATTTTTGTATAATGATTAAACATTATGTACATTTATTTCTATATGAGATTTAATACACAATACATAAAAATTTGATATATTCGTCCAGCTCAGCAAGAGTGAAGGAAGGTCGTAAACTCTTTTGGGGGAAATGTTAACTTAGGATACGGAAAACAGTATAATTCAAACATTTCTGACACCGTCTTTTAAAAAGTATTCTTAGTAACACCTAATCATAGCTGGAACCTGAGGTTCAGAGCCTCCGAGTAAATTCTTGGTAATTCCAAAGACTATACACAATGAATGCAAAATCTTTAACCCGAGTTTCATGGAAAAGTCAGCGAAAAATAGTTTAACCATTGATTTAAATACTGTGAGAGCACTAGATTACCTTCTGGCTATTTTCTTCAACACCGGATATTAGAACAGTGGCTGATTCTCTTTTTCAGACCAAAGAAGAAGAAAATCGATATTACAAATCGACACACACTGCTCGAAGCTACGGAGTTGAATGGTTTATAAAGAACATCAAAGCTATAAGAATTGGCTCAGACTAAATTTAAGATAAGGACTCCTTAGGGCATGTTAATACCGAGTGATTGATACTTCAAAAGTTATCCTTAGTAGAGTAACGGGATTGGTTTTAAGCTGAGAAACACTGAACTATTTTGATTTGGAATTCTTGGACTGGGTTTGAGAGAAAGGATTTTTATGGTGGAAGCTTTGATTTCGCTCATAAACAAATGCCTGTGACAAATAAATTACCGACATGCTTTCAAACAAAGACATATTAACTGTAATAATATGAGCTTTTGTATTGTTAATTAATTAATTAAAAATGTTTTTCATAAAATTTGATTGTTAAATAATTTTTAGACCAGACATCGCGATTTTGATTATTTGTCAAACTACGAGAACGACATCTGAATTAGCACTCATTTTTCCTGCATTTTGCTCTTTTAATACAAACGGAAGCTTTAATTTAGTTAATGATTTCAATACTCGAGTAAAATAGTTAATTTCTATTTAGTTATAGAAAATGTCAATAAAATATTTTAGTTTTGTATTCCTGTCTGTTTTAGAAATTAAATATAGTCTGACAAATCCTCACATACTAAATGATTTGTTTTTTACAGCTTTATAAAATACACGCAAAAATTTCTTCACTAATTTTTAGGACTTTTGCTTTAAATGGCACACCCTCAGATTAACTAGTACAGTTAGTTAAAAGATTTACTTTTTCCAATAAATGCGCTTTCTTGAGACAACAGGCACTTACTAGCTACTATTAAAATGTGCCATTAAATTTCTGTACACCTTGCACTTCGCTCGAAATTGTTCTGAATGCCCTAAGAGGATCTGTATAAGAGGATGTCTCAAACTCTCCTAAAATAGTTGATCTCCAGAGGAAGCTGTATTCCCTGACTACCGAAACAATAGGCATTAGGTCCATGGCAATAAATAGAGCAAATGAATGGTTCCCATTCAATGAAAAGAGCTTAGGAAGCTGGCCACCTTTGTTGCATTTTGAAGATATTGTACTGCTCCACTCTGGTGGAGTTTCCCTCGTAACTGTTGAGGAACATAGAAATTGTGTCTTTTAGGGAGCAATCAGGAATCTTACTCATGCATGTCACGAGTTTCGCAGAGTCTTTGTTTGTAATCTACAGGAACTGTCAGAGACAAAATGTAAGAAATTTATTATAAAGTCTATATGGTCTATATGCAAAGTGTATAATTTCTTCCTAAGAGAAAGTATGAAGCATGAACTTAAACACTTAATGTATTTTAAGTCATTACAGCCTTTTAATCCTAATGGTATTCTTCATATGCGTGTCTTGGTAAATGCAATAAATTTAACCAATTTTAAAATTTGATTGTAGTGATGTAACTACACTCTTGCTACATTGAAATAATAACGAATCCTCAGTAAGAGACCCGTAGAGATGGCTGATAACTTGTAAGTGCCAGAAGTAATGAGGTAAGAATTACGGTATAAATAAGAATTTTTCTGACTGGACAATGAAACATAGATCAGGATAGTTTAATAATGTCAAGAAATATTACTGAAGGAAAAATAATATGAATTAGAATTTTTGAGTAAAATAATATTTAAATTTCTAAAGAAATAAATAAAAAAGTAATTTTTATTTTAATAATTTTTTACTTTTTAATGTTTAATTTATAATTCATAATTATAAATATTATGATATCTTATCATCAGTTTTTTCAAATTCTCTACCCAGAGGCGCCACTCGCATGAAATCAATCTATATATTTAAAATGATTTGGCAAAAGCAGATGGTCATTAGCCCAGCCCCAACTACTGAACCGATTTAGACAATTTTTATTTCATATGGAAGCTTATGACTCCTAAATATACCATCAAGGGTCGCCTGCCATCCACCACCCTCCATTTTTGAAAGAAATCGAAAAATATACTTCTCCGTTGTACATTCTCCCCTATGGAGGAAACCTTCAGATAGTCCTCCAGGCCCAACCACTGGACCGATTTCAACAATTTTAATTTCATATGAAAGATTATGACATCTAGATATGCTATCAACGGTCACCTGCCCCCTCCACCTTCCGTTTCCGAAAGAAATACTTCTCCGCTGCACATTCTCTATGGGGAAAAATCTTGACAAGAGCCCCCCCCCCCCAGCCCCAAGCACTGCACCTATTTCGATAATTTTTATCGTATACGAAAGTTTATGATGTCTTGATATGTCACCTACCAGATACTTGATAGGTCTCCTGCCACCTAGCAGACTTCATTTTCGAGATATGTCGCAAAACAAAACTTTGGCAGAGTGCCTTAGCCTCTACAACCACCAATTCGCCAATTTATTTCATGTAGTTGCGAGTATAGCCACAGCCTATTAATATTACGGACGAACACCTGTCGTTGAAGGCGGCTAGCATTTAATCAAATTAGTCGAGTAATTGATAATAAAGTTCTGAGATCATTATGAAAACATAATTCTAATAATAAGGGAGGGGAGGAGCTTCGAGTTTGCGATTTATAACATAACAACTAAACTTGAAGATAATAGAGAGATCCAACCTTATGCTTTGGTCTCTCTGGACATTAATTCTGCCTTCGACAGCATGGATTGGTCGGTTCTTTTTGAAACACTGGATTTTTATCGAATCCCTAATTTTATAAGAATTTTATTTTCTATTATCTTATTAGCAGAAAAGTATTTTTTTAATGACAGTCATTTTAACTTTGACAGATATTGTTCGATCGGTTGTCCTCAGAGTTCGGTTGTTGCACTGACACTTTGGAATATTTACATAAATCCGGTTTTAGAACTCAATAATAGTGAAAAGTATTTCATCCAGGCCTTTGCAGATGATCTGGCGCTTGTTTCGATCGGTCAAAGAAGAAAGAATTGGAAGATAATACAAATGAAATTTTGAACAAAATACTTAATAAACTTATAGAATTGAAATTAAAGTTATCGGCCGACAAGTTTCAGGCTATTGCTATATTAATTTTGGCCAGGAGATTCTCAACAGAACTCCCTGCTTTAAAATAGACAATAGAAGTCTTAGGATATCAAACAGTTTGAAATATCTGGCCTGACTATTGACAACAGATTGGTGTGGACAGATCATATTTTAACTTTACATTAAAAATTTTTTAAATTTACGCAGAATGTTAATAAAATTGTTCAGGCCGACTTCAGCATTGATCAACGGTTATTGAAACTTTGGTATTTTGCGATAATAAAAAAAGGCTCTACTCTATGGCACAGGAGTCTGGGGTGGAGTTCTTAACTCTGAAAACAACAAAAAACTGTATACTATATGAAGAATATTTCTGATGAAGTTTACCAGAGCCTATAGAACCGCATCTACTGAGGTGCTGAACGTCCTGACAGGAATACCCCCACGGCACTTGACCGCAAGGTCGGAGTACCAAAAATTCCAGGTCTGGGTCTGTCGTTCTGCCGAGGCCGGTGAGGCGCTGGAAGTAAGTGAACTTGACAATTATGAGAAATCTACTAACTTTCCATTAAATTTAAAAACATTAAAAATTAATCAGCGCATACCAAACAGAGGTGTACACGGGCGGTTCCAGGATTGATGACAATACTGGACTGTCCATGTGCATCTAATGATAAGATGAAACTTCGGATATTTATCGTTTTAAATTAAATGAAAATAATACCGCTTTTTGCAGTACGAGCTGGTGGCGATTGATTTTGCTGTCCTCTGGGCTTAGGAGAACCATAAATCGATCAATATTCACACTGACAGCCGGTCATCCATAAAGGTTCTGTGGAGTGCCAGGCCTAGATCTGTCTTCGTAATTAGCGTTGAAAACAACTCTTATACCGACGGTTGTCTGATGGGGTTCGACTGGGTCAAAGCGCATGTCGGCGACCCAGGTAACGAGCTCGGATCACCATTCAAAATTAGCTGCCCTTGAGGGAGAAGGATTAAGTATTCCGACCCCTTATTTTTGTATTAAATTCAAAATTTGCAAAAAACTTATCAAAAACTGGCGGTGCAGCTAGGACGATTATGATTCGGAAACTGGGAGGAGGGTCAGGAGTTATGTACCCTGTGTGGATAAGAAATTTTTAATTTATAGCAAATTTTTAATCGTCTTCTTGACATCACACAGTCCATTCACCTGTTATCTTCATAGATTTAAATAACTCAATTCTCCATTATGTCCTTGTCGGAGACTCGCTGATGCAGAGTTCTACACATTCAATTGCTCCTTAACTAAAGAATATCACCAAAAAGAATCTGCAGCTCAACATTGAGTCGCCAGGTTAAAAATCTGCAAGAAAACAGGGAATTCTGTCACTCTGGAGAAATTTTTTTTAGATTTTGTTAGGCCTTGTGCAGCCGGCTGAGGCAAAGCTGAAGCAGCTTTACTCTTAATCAATTTGGTTTTAACCTTCTGTAAATAGTCCTGTCAATTCTGTAGGCTGTGGCGCTGCCAACTTTTATCTTTTCACATTTTATCAATTTCCCACTGGGTCCTGCTGTTCTTTACAAGGGTGTTTCAGTGTAATTGTTTTTCAATGCTTTAGTTTTTTTAATTATGGCTGTTCTTCTTTAATTTTTTTCTTTTGCATTTGTATATTATATTAAACGCTGTTTGTGTTAGCAAATGCCTTCGTGGCCTTTTTATTTATTTCCATATAATTATATTTTCTGTTAATTTTCTTTTGTCAGAAAACTTAATTTCCCCCCCTTGATTTCTGTGTATTACTTGCCCTTGGGGGATTTTTTGTTCATAATTTGTTAGTCAATATATCCTTCTAATTTTTGCCACCCCTGTTTCGAGTGTGGTTTGTATATATTTTGTGATTTCTGTGTCCTCTCCGCCCGTGTAAAGGCCTTACAACCTTACTTCTAGGCTAAATCGGAGTAAGTGTGAAATAAAAAAAAATAAAATAATTCTCTTAACAATGCATAAGTGCACAAAATTTCAAAACTCTAGCACATCAGGAAGTGACTGAAAAATAGATTAAAGAATTCCATATTTACAAACATGAAACAAGTTAAAAGTAATTAAAAATAATGTGTTTTGCTATTTGATGTACAAAGATATTGTCTTTTTTCTAATACAAATTTATGCAGGCTTTCTTTACTATTTTTGCATAAATTCTCTGCTCTGAAATTGCAACAAACATGTCTGCCATAAATCAATAAATCTAGAAGAAGCTAGTGTTGTGAAAATGATCAGTCATTTCTCGAACACTTCATCAATAATTGTGTATTGATTTCCCATCTGAAAATATGTCTTGTTTTTTTGATGCTACATGTTTAGAAGTTTGAATAAGATGGTACATATCTTTCTTTAGCATTGATTATTGTTCAAATTTGATTAATCAACAAGTAAGGCTAAAAGTTAGCCCATTTCTAAAATTGATGATTTATGTTGCTCAAATAAAAAAAATCTATTTAATTTCATATAAATACCTTTCATAAAATGTTTTAGAATATTCAAACAATATTTTTTCAAACGCTTGTGGACGTATATCCTTTAAGAATAGCAGACAAGCATTGTATTTATTTATATTTTTTATAGCTTTCAGTCCAGTTTTGTCACTTCCGTGAGTGACAAACGGTTTAAACGTTTTCATTTTGTCGTCTTTTGCGACAAGCAAAAAGTTGGGATAAAAGGTTTTGGGAACAAAGGGAAAAGGCGTGTTTTATTTTCAATAAAATGAGCTTCTGTTACTATAAAAGTTGTTAGTCGAAGAAGAGTTTATTCTCCAAAAATAGCTTAAAATAAAGCATTAAATACTTTTTATGCGGTAAAAAATTCATACAAAATAATCTGTTATGAGTTGAAATTACGATTATTATGATGAGTTGATAAGGGGATACATTATCAAAAAAAAAATCGCCAAACTATCAATTTTCATTTTATTGGCTTATTTCGTTGTTATTATCTCTCTATTGTTTGTATCAAAATTTCAAATTTGTAATTCAGACATTATTTAGAATTTTATTTGCGATGACAAATGAAAAACTTACACAAATGACAAATTTAAATGGATTTTTCTCCATTTTGGACTTTTCTTCACTTTCATGTTTTCAAAATGCTAAGACATTTTTCCTTTTTTAAATAGAGCTCTAAAATTTTTTGTATTTATTTATTGTTATGAATATGATAAAACTGTGCATGCAATGAGCATTAAGTTGTTTAGTTTTTTATATTAAAGATATAAATTGAGATATGGCTAAATTTCTTCATTTTCACCACATAATACAGTAAAAATCTCTGTTTAAGCAAATATTAGATACACCTTAAAATACATGCACAGTTTTGTGTAGTATCTACAAATAAAATTTGAAGCAAAAATATTCATATTTGAAAAAGTAGTAGAGATTTAAATAAATGGATTTTTCTTTAAAAAAATTAAATTTCAACTAAACAGGCAGATCAAAATGAATTTTTTCTCATAAAAATGACTTTATATGATTGTTAAGTTTCAATAGTAGCAAAACTTTCGCAATATTACTTCAAATAAAAAATGTTAAGAAGCTAATGTGTTCCCTTAAGCATGATGAATGTAAACACCGAATTCTAAGCAAAATGGCAACACACCTTTACAAACTAATAGAAGAAAAATTTAGATGTTTGCTTGTGACTAAATATTTTTAAACTAAAGTCAATAACTTAATTTTTATTTCTGATAATCTCTAATGTTTTGTCTAATGTCTTTGTCTAATGTTTTAAATCTTTTGCGTGAAAAAATTAAAAAAGAATTCCTCATTTCGGAAACTCAAATCCGTCACAAGGCTAGTGAATTAAAACTCTGCTAAATGTTTCTTCATGTCTTTACTGGTTTTAGTTGGAGAGAGATGCAATGAACGGTTGCGCTGTCAAACTTTTTTCTGAAATGTAAACTCAATTACTGATATTTTTGGTGAAATGCAAAAGGATAGTTGAATACGGAATTTCTCCATCACAGACAGTTCAAGTCTCATGTATATAAATGTACGTATTTAGGAACAATTTTCTCCGGATTTAGAAATTTACTGTGAAGATTTTTTACATTCTTATGAAAAATAAGAGGACATTTGGCACTTTGTATGACCCTCTGAGAGTATGATGAAAGATAAACTATGATATAAGGATTTTATCCGACGAAATTATTACAAAAATTTTATGGCATCGGAATTTTAACTTGGAAAGTTCTCAGAAAGAAAAATATACTCAGCCGCAATTAATCGTAAAGAACAAGGTATAAACATATTCTGCTCCTGTTGCATTGTCGACAGTAATATGTAGTACTGATTTAAAAGCAATTTCAAATTTTGGTGAATCACACATTTTTTTTTATTGATTTAGTGTTCAATCATAGACATTTTTGAAAGTCACTACAAAGTATTCTGATTATCTGTATGGTTCTCCCTCCCTTCCAGAATATAAACAAAATACCGAAACTTTTGACGGTTATATTTTTTTTAAAAATACTGAAATACACAAATCACGTTTAAGGTAAAGTTACGTGGCAAAACCCTTTTTACAACTAAATACTCGTATATTTAGAAATAAGGGCACGAAATGGGTGAATGAATAACATATGTAGAAATTAATATTTAGTCTGTTAGTTTTTCAAACTAAATATTTTTGAAACATTAAGGAAATAATTCAGATTGAGAGAAGAATCTCAATAAATGAGAGTATTATTTATCAAGTGAACGAAACAGAGTGAAATAAAAAAGTGAAACAAAATATAAAATAAAGAACTGAATGAAAAATAATAAAAATGAAAAAGAGAGACATTTTCATAACGAAGATTTGGATGCGATGTTTTGCATCTTTTTTATCGCATAGAAAATATAAAGAGCCAAAACCGCAAACTACACTGAAACTAAATTTATTAGTTTATTGTCAAATTTATATCACAAACTCCACTGGACAGGTTTTTATTTAAACAATAATTTATTGATTTTTTCTTCAAGAACATATACATTTCATTAAGGACATATACATTTCATTATTTAAAAAAATCTTCATAAGTCTTCAGAAAAATAAATCTGATAAGATAAGTTAACAATCTAATTATGTTTAATTCAATACATTGATGAATAAAAATAATCAAAAGGAAATTATTGCGTATGAGAAAAAAGAACTGAATTACTTATCTCCTTTTCTAATGAAAAAATATAATTAAAAACATAAATAAGATATAATGATTGAATCACTTTATTTTAATGCTTACATTTATTTATAAAGTGAGCACTTTAGTTAAAATAAATTATTTTAATTACTTTATGTATGATTCTTCTTTTCTTAAGGTTTGTTAAATCAAATTACTTTGAATTCAATACATTTCGATCTAATTATAATAACAAGTCCTTCTTTTCATTAAAAGTAAAATCTAAGCAAAACTAATTGCAAGCAATTTTATTGATAAACACTCTTCATTAAAAATTAGTGGAAGAAAATATAATTTATGAGTTTTTGTAAATTTTGCAATGGAAAAATAACAGCGTATCTAGAAAAGAGATAAACCTTTAACCACAGAAAACTTTTTGTAAAGAAATTCAGTTATCTGTTAATCGTTCATCGTTGTCACTGTTCTTCAGAAATCTGCTTTTATTAAAATTTATTTATTTATTCATTATTTCATTTTTTTTATTTAATTTGTAAATTAAATGTTTTTCTTAAATCTGACAACTTATTATTCACTTCGCCATAAACTTTTAACCACGAGGGCTATATGATAAGTTTTTATGATCTTGTAGTTAAGATATTAAATAAGAATTTTAATCAATCCATCATGGAAATCACATAGCTAAAGCTATTACTAATTCCTTCACGACTCTTGTACATCGCCTTTCACTCATCTATAAAACATATTCTGCGTCAAAAAAGAAATTTCATTGCAACAGAAAAAACTATTAACAGTATAAGTGCTTGAAAAATCATGACACTATAAAAAGAATAGAAAACTAATATGGCTAACTGTCAACTTATTTTATAGCATTTAAGGTTATCCATGTATTTGAAGGAATTTTTTCATTCAATTCAGTACTTGACCATTGTCGACGGTTTTGGTAATTCCTGTGTCTCCTTGTGATGCAGTTTAACTTCTCACAAACACAATTCAGTCTGGCTGGGAGAACGTGCTCGGACTTCTACCTAACATCATGACTTGTAAACGAAGCTGGAGACAGCGTAGCTTTTGTTTGTGCAGTCTTGTCGTGGCATCTGGGTGAAAGCTGTCGATTTTTCTCTTCCAAAGCTTCAACGATTTAATTTCCTTTCTGTGTGTCTCATTCAACTGCTGAAATTACAGACTACACCATAAATTCTTATTGAAATTGGTTTAGGTATCGATTCTGTGATGAATTTCTAATATGATGTTCTATTTCTTTATATGATGTTCTTTTTATGTATTAAAAAAAGAAATACCAGCATATCTGTAGATTAGGTATATGAAAATGAAAGGGCTCAAATATGTTTTAAATTATGTTTATTTCGAATTTAATTACTTAAAATATTTTTTATCATGCTGATAATACTAAAACGCAAAGTTTAAAAAGAGGTTTCACATGGAAATCGAAAATTACAAGCAATTTTTTTTATTTCATTACTTTGATTCTTTTCTGTGTGTCTCATTGAACTGCTGAAATTACAGAGTACACCATAAATTCTTACAGAAATTGGTTACTTTTATATTTATTGGTTTATTTAACCGTATTTATAATTATCGGTTGGTATTACATTTAATGTGCTGATATGAATTCATGTGCAATCATATTCAAAAAGTTGGTATGCGGAACACTTAAGATAAATAATATTTATGGAGGCTTGAATTAACGATGAAATTTATTTTCTATGAAACATAATTGATTTCCCCAAATTCTTCTTTCTTATACAAAATTTCGTTTTGCTTCTAATATTAATTGCTAAAAGATACCGCAAAATCTCGATTTTTTTTCACAGAAATTTTCTTTTAGAAATTTTCTTTCTAATATATTCATTTTTATTGAGCAACGCATTATTTGAGAACAAAAACTTTATAATGACCACCGTCAGTAAAGAGACCACAAATAAATTATAAAAAAATAAAGCATTTCCCTACACCTTGAAACATACCTTCTCTTCCTCATGCAGTTTCGCTGTCACCCTAAGGAGCAAAAGTGTTCTGGTTTCCTTTCACTTTTTCCTTCCTTTCCATCTTCTGCTTCCTCCCATGACGACAGCTAAGAGTCTCTCCATAAAAAGCTATTGAGGTTCTATTTGCTTCTATTTAGCTTCTCATAGACAGTTTAATGTCCCATGCGGCAGTGTATGGCGACCAGACGTGCAGTGAACTGTGGTCTCTTGCCCATCAGACGGCTAATAGGTTAGCTAACTCATGAGTCTCTAGAGAGTTTAGTTAGTCTACCAGATATCAAGCAAAAGGCCCACTTTAAGGAATTGATGTTTACTAATAATTAATTTTCGGTCTCCTGGAGTGATTCTGAGCGTATTGGTCTCAGCTAGGAACAAGGTAAGTACGAAACTTGGGACATTCAGAGCCGGTTTGCCTTCCCATTTTGTGCTGGAAAGCGGGATATGAATTTTTAAAAATACCCATATGGCTCCGAAAAAAGATTGGTTCCTTTACTGGACATTGTGTTGAAATAAAATCTATTTCTATAGAAAAATATTTCAATATTGTGAAACGAGTTTCAGAAAATAAACAAACATTTGAAACGATATCGCCGTTTCTTGTTCAAAAGTCGGTGGGGTTCTATCATTTTGCAAATTGCGTTCTGGTGACTTTCTGGAAAGGTAACTTTTCGAAAGCAAAACAAACCCATTCAGAAATTGAATTCTTTTGCGAGAATAGAAGTGGTCCCCATCTATCACTAATTTTATGAAAAAGAGTCTTCTCTTAAGAGGAATCGTTAAATGTTTCTCTAGAGGTAAAAACCGAGGAGTTGAGAAGAAGAGCATTGAGGCACGTCCACCACATTTCCATGCATCATAAAGGTATGACAAATTCCTTAACATAAAGCATGCCCTCCGCTCATTTAATAAACTGAAAATATTCTATGCAGGGTGATTGGAAAGGGCTCCGACAAATTTTAAGTGGATGCCACGCATCTTTAAACAGATTAGTTTTCCTTAGGGATATATAGGCGAAAATGTCATGCTAGAGGCAATGTTTGGTCAAAACTGAATTGATCGATTCATTTATCATTATTCCAATCAAAGACGTAACGAATTCAGCATGGATTTAAACAGTAAAGAATGCTGAAAGAGCTGACATGCTTTTAATATTTGGGACAGACAACGGAAAAGTTCAAAAACAGAACTTTTGTATCGTTAAACATTTCTAAACCATGTCCTACCCTGAACTGCTTACACGTTCAGCATTGAAAATGGAGCGTTGAAAATCGACATTCATTGCAGAATTTAATTTTGAAAGATCTAATTTCACAAAATCGTCGACACCTACGCATAAACGGTTCTTGGTGGGATAAGCGTCTATTTGGAAATCTTTAAAAATACATATGCACATTTGCCTTCCCCTTTTCATTAGCTATCCCATTCATTAAATGTTTGTTTGCCATCTCAGCGTTATTACAGAAATATATTCTTCATTTATTGCATCTTTGACTGGATAATGGTGGATGGAAATGGCAAGTTTGCTTTATGCCAAACAACGTCTATGCCCACTTGACATTTCCGCCGACATGTTCCAAAGTAATAATATTTTGTTTTAGAATGCCCGACAAATCCTTTACGTTTGTCGGAAGTGTTTCGAACCATCTTGTCTGCGTATGTGGCAGGTAATAAAATGGTCGAGTTTAATTTAATTATATTAGCAGCCTGTTTTGAAGCTATACGAAGGATATTCTGAGACTTATTGCGTAATTTTAAACAATGTACGTAAAACTGATTCATATTAAGGTATCTGACCTACCTTTAAACTTTGTTGGAACCTTTTCAAATCAACCTGTAAACGGAATTGTTAAGACGTCTTTTAAAGGCACAAGGCATTCTCTTAAAAATGAAATAAGCAAAACGCCTATTCATTACTAATTAATTATGTATAGTAAGAAAAAATAGGGGCATATCAAAGAATAAATATAGAAACATATAAAGATATGCTTCTATTTGAAAACGAGTTAAGGAACCTAAAAATATAAGGCTTGATTATTTTCCATGAATGAACATATATTTTTTGTTTAAACAAATTTTTTTCCATGGCAGCTTGTGAAATGCGACAATTCTTAAATGAAAACAATATGCCAACTGATACAAGCTTTTGAATTAGGAAATAGGCCATTCTGAAAGATATATAAAATATGATAAATATATTAATGGTGAAAAATGATTTTTTCTCTATCTGTTCAACTTTTTCTCTTAACGACTTAACACGAGTTTTTTCCCATCTTGATAAAATTCTTGTGAGATTTTGTAATCGTGCACGAATAAAAATGATTTTGTTTGTGAAGAAGAATTTATGATAGATCGGAAACCATATCTTTTAATTAATTTAAGCATTGGATTTTACCACATGCGAATAATATGAAATAACTCCGTTTTTAATTTCATAGTTCCTTGTGAGTCTTACCAAAAATGAACCCATTTTTTGAACCTCAATCCGGGACGCTTTATAGTTTAGACGTGCAACATAGGGCGCTTGCTATCATGAGGGGTTTAGGTTATGGAGTAGGAAAAAATTAAAATAATATTTTTTGAAACAATGAAAAACTAAGCTATTAAAATTGAAAAAGAAAATAAATAAAAAGAAAATAAGCAAAATGACTTGCAAGAGATGAAGAAACACAATGTTCATTTTTGTTGCCAATTTATTTTACTTTACTTTTGTTTGTAATGTCCGTGCAATTAAGGTAATTTAAAGTAGACATACTCCAGTTGGCCAGAAATTGCGGGGGGAGGGTTGTTTTGAATGGTTCTTCTGAGAATAACTTTATCATGATACTTACATATTTTTAATACAAAATTAACTTGTAGTTGAGTCTTAGTTCGGTTCTGCATGAAATGCACTTAGAAATGCGATCTCCAGTATTTATCAGGTTGTAGCTTTAATAGGTGAAACGATCCAAATCATCCAGAGCAATTCAGAGAAGTTGACAGTGAAAGTTCTGAAGGGATATAAATCTGGATGTGAAGATGAAATAAATGCGATGTTGTGCCAATCTTTTTTCCGGAATCTAATGATTTATATTTTTGTTACTGAGAATGAAACTTATCTGCCGATCGAGTGAGCCATAAATCATCCGAAAGGATTAAAAGAATACTCCAAATATCTTTCAAGAGCAGTTGTTATTGATTTATGACCTAAGATTGAATTTAATTTTCAGCTTCCCTCATGAAGATCAAATAAATTGAGGAGAATCTCGCCTTTTTTAAAATTGATTATACGTATATCTCTTGAAGTTTAGAAATATTTTTTATATATAGATGCTTTTACTTCTACTTTCGCCATATATCTTTTGGTTGGTGCACTTTAATAATGTAGGACCATGGTGGCTTGGTGTGAAGGTCTGGGCTTCAGAGGACCACAGGTTCGAGATCCGGTTCCACCGCAGATCGGGAGTGTATCAGGGACTGGTACACGTCAAGTCTGCGGTATTTGGTTTAATATTCTCACTTTGGTGTGGAGTGACCAAACTCTCGTCATCTGACCACGGTTGAATATTGCGAGGCATAATAGCCTTCTTATATATCATCGTCATATGTTATGCCAGAAGATATTGATTGGTAGAAAGTGAATTAGATAATTCCAGGTATCATTATTCCTGTCGAAAACGTCGTGAATGGAGAATGAAGTTGCACAGTAGCGCTTCTGTACGGCACTTCCAGCAGGATGGAGCACCTCCGCAATACTATCGGTAAACTCGCCCCGTCCTCTCCGCACTTAACGAATCTCATCCCATCCCAGTTTCCATTTGTGGTGTTTTGGGTTTACAACCCAAGACTAGCTATAATCTATGAATTAATGTTCTCAGATTCCAAACAGTCACGTAGCTAGACAGTATGGGGCCCCGGCAAATGTTTAAAGCGGGATCCTTAGAAAGGAGAGAGATAAAGCACTAACAGTATTTTTGTGCCTATGTAACTAAAATACCTCCTGTAGGATCCTTCTAAGACAATAGCCCCTGAAATTCTACCAGTCCTCCTAGCCTGTAGTTAAGCAACTGATGCCGATTAAATTGCTTAGAGCTGCTTGAAATCCCACTGGCAAGTTCCATTCAGTGCAAGAAACATTTGTCACATTACTGACCAACACCACAAATAAGTATTGAAAAAATGTTTCTTGCTTTGGATTGTTAACGTATTTTCTCGTTCAATTGCTATTTAGTCAACTCTTTCAAAGCGAAAAATTTAATGGGAAATATATAATTGCATTTTAGGTTAGATTGTATGCACTTGGTACATGGAATTATAATTCAGATACTTTGCACTATAAAAATTTGATTCTTAACACTTGATACATAGAACTATAATTCGAATATTTTACACTCTAAATTTGATACTTTACACTTGGTATATGGAACTATAAATCGAATACTTTGCACTCAAAATCAAATTTTTATGACATAGTACCAAAAATTTTAAATTGGTCAGATTGCAAACTAAACCAGCGGGAGTGGTCTCCCCTAAACTTTCTCGTATACTTTCTAAGTGGAGATTCGTCAAAATCTCGAGTTCGAATTTTTTTGACGATTACAATACTTTCTCTTTGTATACTTCGTATACGAGAAAGTAAAACAAAAAAACAAACAAACCTGAAATCAAATATGTGTTGCCACGTTTCAAAAAAATATTACTTTGAAGCAGGCGCGACAAAATAGGCAATGCAATGAATACTAAAGCGAAAATTCTGCTTTGGAATTGAATTCTCAAGAAAACAATTTATACTACCACAACCGTAACAATTGCAAAAGCGCGTGAATAAAAGATTTGCTGAAATAATGAGATCGGTTTGATTTGCAACAATAAAAAGTTTTTTAACAATTGATGCTTGCAAACATTATTTATTGTTGTAAATAAAATTACAACAATAACAGATTGCTACCAATACGCATGCGCATGAGAATCGGATTAAAAGAAATTGAATATGCAATTTGAACGCCTCTTTTTGACGGATTTGGTCCAAACTTTTATACGGACCTACATTCATAACGATAAAACTGTGTCCCAATATTTATCCATTTAGCTATTCAAGTTTTTGAGTTATAGCGTTCACATGACCGCGGACATACAAATAGACAGACTTCCCGTTGACGGAATTTGTCCAAAATTTGATAGAAACCTACAAATTATGTTCAAAGACCACATACCAAGTTTCATCCCCGTAGCTCTAATAGTTTTTGAGTTATCGTGTTCACAGACAGACACACACACAGACACACATACAGATACACACACAGACACACATACAGATACACACACAGACACACATACAGATACACACACAGACAGACATACAGACATAATTCCAAAATTGTGTTTTTCGGACTCAGGGAGGTCTAAAACGTGGAGATCCGTCAAAATCTCGAGTTCGAATTTTTTGACGATTACAATACTTTCTCTTTGTATACTTCGTATACGAGAAAGTAAAAAAGTAAATAAAAATATAGCTATTATAAAACAGTTTGTAACAAAAAATGAAAATAGGGTTAAAAATTGTATAAAGCAAGAGTAAAAACTACTTCTGGTACCAATCAAATAAACATAATTGAGAAAAAAGATATTATAAAAAAATGCAATACTAAACAATACTTATTGCTTTTAAAAAATAATGCAATACTAAACAATACTTATTGCTTTTAAAAAATAATGCAATACTAAACAATACTTATTGCTTTTAAAAAATAATGCAATACTAAACAATACTTTATTGCATTAAAAAAGCCTTCTTAGCTCTAGTCAGTCGACCTCTTACGTTTCTGCCCAAGAAGTAAAGTTTCAGTTTCGTTTGGCACTTTCTCCTGCTCCATACGTATTAACATGCCCAAGTTATGTTTACAAATATATATATTTTTGAAAAAACAGGACCCGAGTATGTGAAAACAGAACCGTTACTGATAAATGCTCATACTGTCTCTTTCCCTATACACAATTATTGTATTTAGTTTTATATTCATCAAAAGAGATCCATTTGAGATATTCAATTTCATGTGATCGGACCACTTTTGCATTAATGTTCTGCTTCACCTGTGAAGATGGTAAATAAAACACAGATTGTTTTCCTTTTTCTCAAAAATTTAGACTTTTAATTTTGCCCACTCATATGCATCCGTCTAAACCTTCTAAACCTTTGTGGAATACTTTACTTTACACTACGACACAGTCCTGACTCCAGAGATAAAAATCTCCGGTTTGCAGTTTGGATGAGTGTGCGTAGAAACTTTATTGAACAAAAAAAAAAATGGTTTGTAATTCGGGTTAACTGGATCACGTTCATTTGATAATTTTTTTCACAATCGCATTTTCAAACACTTCAAGGAACTAACCAACAGGGAGGCGCTCACGAAATGTATGTTCCTTTTTTATAACCGCATTGATTGCCTCTAATCCATTATTGGTGAAAATAAAATAATTCTTAGCACTTATATATCAATAACTGGTATCCCATGCCAATTCAAAGTATGCTGTGAATGTTGAGATATTCACATCATTTTTCAGGATACTCTTGTCAAATGAAGTTACAGGTCGTGTCCGTTTGAACTCCTTACTTTATTTTACTTTTTAATCGCTTCGTTGAGATCTCAATTTTCAAATCATGTTTTTCTTGATCATCGACGTCGGCATTTACACCTAATACAAACGGCGTACCTTCTTCAACTGGAACATCCATTCTGGCATTACAACAATTGAATACATCTTTCACAGATCTAGTTAGTTGGTAGTCCAAATTTTTCTTGTGCAAGTTTTGCCAGGACATTTTTAAGTTTCAATTTTTCTGGTTCTTTCAAACTACGATCTTGGAATGCAATTATTATTATTGCATTCAGTTTTCTGATCGCATCTTCAAAAAGTTGGCGCAGCATTTCTCTCGCCACCATGGACAGGTCTCGATTTCCATCCACGTGATTACTGTGCTCGTTCTGTGCTTCATATAATTAAACAACAGAACTTTCAGGATGGAACAACAAATATATTCCCACAGGACATTCATTCTTTCTACCTTCATCAGCTATACAGAAATAAGTGATTTTGCTGTTCTTAAATTTCTTGTACGTTTTATTTACCACAAATTATTTACATAGTTTATTTCCAGTTCTGGTGTTTCAATTTCTTAGATTTAATCCAGATTCGTTTTTTCTGTCCTTTTGCGTTTGTTTCATTTGTTTCGTCATCACTTTCGTAATGATACTTCGAGATAAATTCCAGTAAATCATTTGTCTTTTAAGACTTCAGTTCCAAAGCAAAAGTACTCGAAAAATATTTTATTTTTTTAAGATCAATGCACGGCGCACACCCACATTGCCAATCAATTGGTGTAAAATTTCTCGCTTTACCTTATTCTCTGACTCTTTTCCCCTTTTATGGTCGCAAATCCCCGTAAACAGGGACCATTCCTCGCTATGGGCAACACTGCAACCAATGCAATGTTGCCGACTGCAGAAACTTTGCTGAATTTATTATTACTCAAAGTGGAAACATCCGTTTTATAGTGGAAAGTAATTTATGCAAGTGATAATATTTTTTCTTTAGTGTATCATATTTTTTCAAAGTCCGAATATTTTTTTCATGTTGAATAAATTTAATTAGAGAGGAATAATTTCTTTCTCGTGCGATATATTTTTTATGAGTGCATATTATTTTTAACATAGTGAATTTGGTCCAAATGATACCCAAATTTAATTAAGGTATGGTATCAGGATTATGTCGGGAAACCGTAGATTTTATGATATTTCATAACTATTCGCAGCTCGATAATCATACCAGTGTTTTTATTAGACAACCGAGTGAATGAATTACGTACAATGCATCTCGCATTGTATCTAAATTTATTTACTATTATTAACTTTATTTTGCCTTCAGGAAAAGAAGACGGAAACCTTAATTAGTCAAGGTTTTTGCTTTTGAGTGTACATTGTTAAAATTAAATTATTTCATTTAAAAGTCCTCCACTAGAATAATTCGAATTTAATTTAAACCTTGCTTTAAACACACATATATTCATCTGAAAATTGCTCAATAAATTAAATACAAAAAGGAAGAGAAACATTTGATTAAACTCGGTTAAAATTTATTTATACAAATATAAATTCGTAAATAATAATATAAAGCAGGTACAGAAGTCAATCGCATAACAGTTTCTGAGATTAAAAATTTGTATTTTAAGTCATTTATTCGTTATATTTCAATCACTATCATTTCCATTTCTAATCACTTTGCAATTTGACTTATCTAAAATTCTATTTGATAAATTTAAATACAACCAAACCTCATTGCATTAGAACCAACTACGAACGTTCAGCTTTACGGGAAATGTTTTCGAAAACAAAGAGTTTCCAATGGCGGACTCCTTCCAGTAACTACCCAAATATCACAAGATGCCTTAAAATATTTCTACGATATCGTCTAAATATTGTAAAGTATTCAAAAATAATAAATTTTAAACGATAGTGATGTTCATCCAGTTTAACAAATTTCAAATCTGAAGTGCATTTTTATTTTGTGCGAGATTCTTTGATATAGATGTACAGACAAAGGCAAAGAAGTCACGATCCATTCTTTATAAAAAAACTGGATGAATTCTAGTGCCTCAGTATAAATAAAAAATGAGATACGTTTCGTGATCTATTTTTGTACATTTTCTGAAAAAGAATTTCCTAGCTTTTGTGTTTGAGATCGACAGGACCTCACATAACAACGAGTGATATTTTTTTTTATCCTTAGTGTTTGTTTGTTTTGTGGATAGGAGGAATACAAAATATTGAATTTATAAAGGGTGACAATGACATCTGGCATACATTCAATACATTTTTAGAATCTAGAGATTCCATTACCACCGAAGAAATTCTCTAGGAAATATGATTTTCCCAAGAATTATCAAGTGACTGTTGAATTTATGGATATCAAATTTCATTCTGGTAGTATATCGTCGATCAGAAGAGTTCTTTGAAAAGGACGCCCCTAGCATAAGAATATAAATTTATCGGAAATATTGAAAGATACTAGAAGTATGTATCTTTCGGTTTCTTTTTCAGGACAAAATAGCGGGGATGTTCTTCCCTAGATTCTCATATTCTGAAACAATATGGCGCGTTTTGCGCTATGTAATGCAGGGTGGTCATAAATTATTGGTCCCATTTCAAAAATTAATGAAAAAAACTAATAATATTAAAAATACGTTTTTTTTTAAAAATGAGAGCGGATTTTAAAAAGTTTTTTTTCAGATAGATAAATCGCCGTTACGGTAGTCTAGGTGGTAGCAAATTAGTGGACTTCTCCCATTTTTGAGAGTTATTATCTGCGAAACTATTAAAGCTAGAAGAAAAATAAAAGCGTGCATTTGCAGGGAATGTTATGCTCTTTAATTTGTTAAATCAATTATAATTCGAAAACTGAATAGTTTTCGAGATATTCAAGAACAATTAGAAAATGAAACCAGAAGATGAGCATTGGCTTCTGTTGATCGGTAGCCAGTGCGTTTGGAAATTTCTCGTTGTAGCAAATTTAGAACGCCTTAATGGTACGCCACCTATTTGAAAAAACTTTTCTATTTGCTCTCTCCTTAAGAAAAAACCCCCCTGAAGTTGTAACATTATTAGATTTTTTAAAATTAATTTTTGAAATGGGTCCAATAATTTATGACCACCTTGTATAGTGAAGAAAACCGAGTGTGCATTTTGAATATTTCCCTTTCGACAGATTTTATCCGGAATTTGACACAGATCTCCAATTATAGTGTAAAGACTACATACCGAATTTTATTTATCTAGGTGACTGCGTTTCTGAGTTATCGCGTTCACATAAACGCGAAAATACAGACCGACGGACAGTAAACCCTTAGGCGCATTTTGTCTAAACTTTGATACATATCTGCAATAGTACTGATACAAAAAATGTTCAAAATTTTAATCCTCTAGCTCTTGCGGTTTTGAGTTACCGTGTTCACATGATCACGGTTAGTCAGACAGACAGACACCTCGTAGACGGATTTCATCCATACTATTATAGAAATCGACAATTTTTGTGTAAAGACAACATAGAAAATTTATTCTGTTTAGCTCATTCTCTTTTTGAGCTATCGTGTTCAGCGATTACTAAATAATAATTTTTTTCCTTCCATTTCTTTAAAGATAATTCACTACATACGATACTATGTTGAAGGTATTGTCATCGAGGCATTAATGAAGATATTCAGTATCATTTCTTATTTCATCTTTGTCTTTAATGCCACGCAGTTTGCCATCAATATTTTTTACTACACGGAAATAGCACATCAGTCGTCGGAAAGGAAGTCCATAAAAAGCTTTGAAGCCTTTAGTTATTACACTCCTGGCATCAGCCAATAAAATATTCCGATTCCACTCAGTTTTATTTATTTTATAGCGTCAGTCTTCCACACAATTAAAAGTGAATGCAATATCTGACTCTGTTTCGTTGTTGTATATTGTTATTGCGAATGGAATATCTGGTTTATGTCCGACTATCAGACAGGATATTCCTGTCAAATGAAGTTACAGGTCGTGTCCGTTTGAACTCCTTACTTTATTTTACTTTTTAATCGCTTCGTTGAGACCTCAATTTTCAAATCACGTTTCTCTTAGTCATCGACGTCGGCATTTACACCTAACACAAAAGGCGTACCTTCTTCAATTGGAACATCCATTATGGCGTTACATCAATTAAATACATCTTTCCAGATATGGTCAGTTGGTAGTCCAAATTTTTCTTGTGCAAGTTTTGCCAGGACTTTTTAAGTTTCAATTTTTCTGGTTCTTTCAAACTACGATTTTCTCATTCTCTATTTGAGTTATCGTGTTCATAGACCAACAGACATATTTTCCAAAACGGAGTTTTCCGACTCAAGGAGGTCTGAAAAGTGGATATTCATCAGAATCTCGAGTTTGAACGTATTTACTGCTAAATTTGCTTGTATACTAGCAAATAAACAAAGGGGCAAGTGACCTAAATACAAACCAAATGCGCAAGCATTTGTGACTTATCATTTTATTTCAACGCATATAAGCCAGTATTCATGTCAATGATTGAGATTTCTGGAAACCTGAACGTCTTACGTTATCAAAAATAATGCATTATTGTCTTACTTCAAGAAATAATTATTAAAATAAATGACCTTTCACAAATATATTAGAACTAGAAAATCACCCGTCATGGTACGACGGGTGCAAATTGCCTCTTCATTCGAGAGATTTTCCGTCAAATTTGACGTGTTTAAATAGATATATATGCGAGAGACATGTTTAACATTCATTGAAAACAATTAAAACAAACATACGTTTTATGACAGGAAATATTTTTTTTTATTTAGATATTTCTTTATTCAAAAAACCTCTTGGTAAACAACATTCCGTGTGAAGTATTTTTCGTTGTTTAACAATTTTCCTCGTACTTCAGATGTCTAATGAAAACAAATCCCTTCTCTGCTTGTCAAAACGTTCCCATTAAATATTATCAAATTATATCATCACGTTTATATCACGCGCATGGTATACCACTGACATAATTTACTACTTTCTATTAAAAAACGAAAATTAATTTGAAATATATGATTAATATAATTTTAAATTTCTCGGGAACTATTGATCATAGCGAGATAAATTTTATATCAATGAATAGCAAATTTTATTTCACTATTTTAGAGCTATTAAATTTGAAATTAGAACGACAAATACGCTTTTAAATTTAAAATTACTGAAATTTAGGTTCTCTAACGATGAAATAATGCTGTTTAAGGTCTCGCAGTGCTACGATGTCAGAGCGTTACCGAGAGACTCTGGGCTATATTATATCAGTAATATGGAATGTAGTAGAAGAGTTACTCAACGAAACTAATGAAAAAGGTTTAACTAAGAATTCGAAGAAATTCATATAATTTCGAAATGTGGTTATCACAAAAAAATGAATATATTAATTAAATAATTTAAAATTTGGATTTTAGAGAAAGATTAAAATAGTTGATTTTTCACATCGAGTCGACATAAGGAATTTTTTACATTACAACTAAGTGAAGAACAACAACAACAACAAAAAAGAGAAGAATTAAGAACATTACTTTTTCCACTCAATAATTTCATCTACATCTCTATATTTAGATTTCATAAAGATTTAGTACTATATTCTAATGAAGAACCCGTGGGTTTCAAAAGAGATCAAATAAAAGAAAGCGTTCAAAGAGATAAGGGAGGTACAGTAATCGGCTTTTGCAATATTTTGTTACGGAAGATGCTGCGATTAAACTATTACTAAATTTTTAACCATAGAAGAAAGATATACTTTAATGCATCATTTTTAGTTTGAATATTAACCAAAATTATGAATTTTCAGAAAATGAATTAGAATTTAGATGTTAGAATTTTAGATGATTTACACACAGATTCCAATAAAAAGTTTCAATTCATAAAAAAGACTGTAGTCTTCATTTTTGAAAACTGAAGTAAGATAAATAAATTTTTGATAGACATCTCTATAAAATAGAATGTAAGAAAATATTAAGTAAATGAAAAATAAAATAATATGACTATTATGAAAAATCGAAAAAAATGTGTGTTATTTGTCCTTTCTCTAAAATGCATCGAGTTCAAAGTTTAGGAATGTGTTTAAATGGTAAATTCTTTAAGCGGCTGAAAAGTGGACTGTTCGTGTCACATTAATTTTATTCTTTAAGTCTCCAGTTTAAACATTAATTCAATTTGGATAAACTTTATAATATTATAATGTGTGTTAATAAACATGTACTCGCTCTAAATTAATTAAGCTTTCTCATTCGTTCAGAATTATGAGTAGGTTATAAACTCATTATCATGTTACGAAGAATCAACTTTATTTAACCATTCACTGATATAGCAAAAAAAACAAAACAAAAAGCATACTGAGCGTGTGCCATTTTTACTTTCATAGAAAATTTAGTTTTTTAAAAATAAAATTGCATAAATGGTTTCCCAATTAAAAAAAATAATAAGCAGTAAACTTGCTTTCATCTGTTAATGACGAGGAGGCCTAGTGGTAAGGCCTCGGTTTTAGGACCGGAGGGTTCCAGGTTCAAAACCCGATTCCACTGAAGATCCGTCGTGTATTGGGCCTGTTTCACATTAAATCAGACGTAGGGAGCCAAATGAACGGAAGCTTAGAGAGGGGAGCGCCAGCCAAGAAGTGTCGTCTTCGTCATCTGACAGAAGTTCAAAATTGTGAGGTTCGTCCAAAAGTATCCCTCGTGTTGCTTCAAAACAAGACGTTAATATAACTAAACTAAACCTTTAATGGCGTGACATTGTCATCACAAAATTCGACATTTTGATTTACATTTAATCTACATTTAGAGACTTATTTATAAAGACGATTGAAAGAAAATTCGTTGTATGTTTTTTGATGTAATATAAATAAAATTAAAGATCGTACAATTTTTGAAAACTTGATATTTTAAGAAAAATATTGGTATATATAAGTTATAATGACGAAAGATTTTATGGTATAAAATAGTATAATTCCCAAAGGAAACTAATGCTAATTTGTTTGTACTTATTAATAATTTCCATGAATAATTTTTATCATTTTAATTTAATGGGTTGTATAGTATTATTATCGTTCTGAGAATAATTTTATGGGGTTTTTAATCATGTTAAGAGCATTTTTAAGTCATAGAAACATAAGAGATCCTTAAGAGATTTGATGTTATTCGCTGCTTATGGAGCAAATACAGTCTTTCTGGCAAAATAGCTTTTTTTCTCTTGTAGAATTTCTTGTAGAATTGAAGGCAAATTTAAACATACATGCCATTTCAAACTACAAAGCATCAAACATTTGAAAGCTAATTACTTTTAAATGTTGGAATGATTTAAATGTCTAACTCTTTTAAAGTTTTTTCTACATAAAACATATCGGTCAAATGGCCATTCTTGAAATTCTTAACGGAAGAAACACAGAGCTCAATACAACTGAGAAAAAAATTGAACCAAGAAGGAAATTTAATTAAAATTTATTAGCCATTTACCTTAATTGGGCTTAACTTAAAAAGAATTTTCAATTTCATTAAATCCCTTTTACAACAGACATTCTGGAATCTTCTGGAATAGATGCCTTTTAACTGAAATAAAAACATATTAAATTCTCCCTGCAATAACCTTTTCTCCCATGTATGGTCATAATTATTCACAAATTGATTAAAATTAAAAGAGTGGAAAAGTTAAATTATTTTCATTCCAATCATGAGGGGTCAGTTATTGCAGTTGGGAAGATTGCGTTAAGTGTAATTTCTGAGAGGAACTAAATGGCCGACTTTTATCGGATTTCCGTTTCCGATCGAAACTCGAATTAACAAGCAGCACAGCGCGGAAGCAAATAGGCTAAAAATAGAACCCAATTATTGTAATGCAGGTGTGTATGCATTCAGACTGCTTTCATATGTTCCTCTGCACTCAGAACGCATAGTTCAGAGAATTCAAGCGATAGGAAATGAATATGTTGTCGATTACAATTTTAAGTGCTGTCTTTACCTTCGGCTACAAATTTTTAGTATCATTTGGCATTAAACGTTATGATTTTCAATAATATGAAATGAATTATTCGGTTTAAGGCACGTGCGAACGGTCACTGTAACAAATATATTTCTTAAAATAATCTAGAGTACAGAATAAATTCCGCTATTATTAAATATTTTTTGCAATTTATATACTAACATTAGAAAATGAATTACTGACAAATTGTTTACATAAATTTATGGCAATTATTAATATTTATTTTTTAAATGTATTAGAAATACATTTTGGGTTGAAAGTAAAGAACAGTTAATACATTTATGGTTGACTAGCAGTACGCGCACGGCGTTGCCCGTGGAATCGGGACTTCAACAAAATAAAAAAAGCCCACACAAAATTACATAAATGAAACTTTTAAAAACGAAATCAAAACAGAAATATATGTATTATTGAGTTGGTCCGCCTCTTTTTCTTCTCTACCGAGTACCGTTAAATCCAAACAATGTTAAAAAATTACAATCTGATATTTATTACACCGCAAGCAAAGCATAAAAGGCAAAGAAATAAGTTAAGACACGCTTAAAAATAATAATCGAAGTCATCGAGTAAATAAATCATCTTCTCGCAGAACGCGAAAGTAATGACGTCACCCTGGCCCGTCAGCCAATGAAATTTCCCGCAACGTTCCTGAGAGCTGTCGCAGGCGGAAGCTTCCCTAGAGGAAAAATATCGTTCAACTACCAGGAAAAAATTAATTTAGAAAAAACGAAAAAAGATATTTTAACCATTCTTGTTTTCAATCCAACAGAACCGTTGCCGTTATAAGCTGAAAAATTTTCAAAATGATATCTTTATTAGAACATCGGATGCAAGAGTTTTAAGGATTTCAGAAAATTTTATTTTTGAAAAGTGTGACTATTTTTAAAAAAATTCCCAAAATTCAGTAAATTACGTTAGAAATTCGAAACTAACTTCATTAGAATGGAAATCGCCTGCTCTTTCTAATGGTTTATCTATTTTTTGCGTACAATTATTCAAAACCATTCTATTAAGAAATTAATGCGAAAAATCAACCAAAACAACACAAAACATTAAATAAAAAATTTTCTAGATTAAATTTTAAAATTTCGGCTTCGAGGTGCATTGAGTCACCATTGCGACTACCTGTGTGCCAAATTTCATAGCTGTAAGTGCGATAGATTCGTCTGGACATCGCACACACACACGCACGCACACGCACGCACACACACGCACGCAAACAAACATTGCCTTTTATAAGTATAGATGTAATAAAAGTTGATGCCAATCTCAGTACTTATTTTTGGTTATTTATCCCATTATATGCTTCAGTTTTCTGTCTAGAGACAACTTGATTAGAAGGATTCTGACGTGAAAGAATATCTATTACTGATAAGTGATACTGATTACAGGTAATGATCATTTTCTGATAAGATGAATTTAACAGTTTAACAAACTATTAGAACCATGTACCTTTTCTTACAATAAATAAAAATCTTAATTGCCTGAAAGTTTCAATGTACCTTTAAAAGATGTAGAAAATTATATTAAAAGGAATTGTTCTTGACTTGCAGAACATCCTAAATTTTAAAAAAAGATTTCGAACTTCCGATCATTTTCATTTTTAAAATATTACTACTTTTCGTGGGAAGGTTTCAAGAATTATAGTTCCATAGGAACAAAAGTTACTCAAAAAATATACACCAAATTATTAAAAATAATTCATATTATTAAAAGAAGATTAATAAGAAATCATTAAAATATAGATTATTAAAAGAAGCTATGGCTTATTTGCATTGATTTTAGCTTTATTTTGAGTAATTTTAATTATTTTTTGTAAAACTTTACATTTTGTGCTTTCAACTTTACAAAATCTTGGTAAATGACAGTTAATTATTTTTACAGAAAATAATTTTTTCCCTAAAAGTAAAGAAAGCATATGTTTACCGTAGAGTAGGGAACCCTTTTTGTTACATGTTTCTCTTCAAGCTGTAAGGTGCATGTAACCAGCATATCTATTCCACCGGGGGACACCTCTAGTTCACGGATGAAAAGCTGTCATATAAGTAAGCAGGTTCTTGCTTCCCTGGTGGGAACAGTAATGGTGGTGTGGCTCTTAGAGCCCATCAAAGATGGCTGGTCGTACCCCGGTAAAACGGCGAATCGTCGCATGAGCCGCTCGTAATGGGGGCTATAATGCGGGGGCCACAGTGCCCTATAAAGTCGCTGCGGCCGGTCATTATAGTAGACCCGGATGCTAAGGCAGGGCGGGGTGATGGCTTCTTTTGATAACTAGCATATCTGCAAAAATATTGATTTCAGAAAAATTATATTCAGAGATGAAACATTTATTTCGTGTTTTTATAGTCTTAAAATGTTTAGTAACTTGCTCCCAAAATGTTTTGAACTCTTGACCTTTTTCAATCGCTGCAAGATTACTATTTTGGTTTCCATAACATTTACTTATTTATTTGCTTAAAATGTTAACCAAGGAATAGATAAGATTTAAATCTTGCCCAAGCCGAAGCCACACGGGAAGCAGATGAGCTGCCATGAAGCAGCCCAACTGGCAAGAAGGCTCCATAGGAAATCACGGACATCCAAAAGGACAGAAACCGAGGACCAGCAGTTGGCTCTTTCACATCGAGGTCCTCGGAGTGTCAAACAGAAAAAAGTCACATGCAGTAAACTAAAGATCTACTCTGACCCACTCAACGGCCAAAGGGTCATCAACCCATCTAGTTTCCTCAAAAAGAGAATTTGGACAAAACAAGCCTAAAGACTAACTTATGAAATGTAAAAGGAAAATGTACAATAGAATAACAAAAATAACTAAGTAAATAAACAAAAATGAAACGAAAGTAAATTCGAGCCAAACACCCTCGCCCAAGCCTCAGCCATGCGGTCAAACTTTAAGAGCAAGCTAAATAAAAAATTAAGTAATACATAAGTAAGTAATAAAATAAGAAGTACATGTCGAAAATGTTGTTTAGATGCATCTAGTTCCTTTGTCAAGATTTGCTCCACAAATGGAATGACAGAGTTCCTGACAAGTTGTAATTTCAGTAAAGTTTACAGTTCCACATCGTCCAGCCAGGAGGCCGCAATTTGCGTTTATGCCATGGAATATTTATTTACATTTACTATACAGCTTTCCTTAGATATTTCATAAATGTTAAAGTATTCATTTGTATAACTCAAGCAAAGGCTTTATATATTTCTAGAACGTATGTTCATTCGAAAACTACTCTTCAGTAAAAAACGATATTAATACGACGTCAGTAATTAGAGTCAAACACCCTCGCCCAAGCCTCAGCCCTGTGGTCAAACTTTAAGACTGGCCGCCACGACAGCAAAATAGCCCCCATTACAAGTGGTTTATGCTACGGCACACCCTATTACAGGGGTACGAACCGTCTTCGGGATGGGCCCTAAGAGCCACACTACCATTATCATATCCACCAGGGAAGCGAGAATCCGCTTACTTATACGGCGACTTCTCTTCCGTAAACTCGCGGTGACTCCCGGTGGAATATTTAATTTCTATAATTCCATTAAGGGAGCTGAAGATGTTGATTTTAGCTGTTTTATAACTTCTCTATTACAAGCACTTTCCTTTCAAAAGCTTTAAATCTGAACTATCTTATGGAAAAAGCCCTTCAAATCCTATTTTGAAACAAATCCCACATTGCTGAGTGCTTTCTTTTAAAAGTTTTCTCAGAACTACTTGTCCCGCCAGTTTTAAATTTACTCTCCAAATTCCTTTCACACAAAAAGGAATTATTTTCGTTTCTGTTTATCATCAAGTTTTTATGAATCCGATGAGAAATTCGATACATTGATGCCAACTAGATAGAAAAGAATCTCAATGCTTATCGATCGTTTTATAAAACAATAATACCTTTCTCTGTTTTCAGATTCCAATTCCCTGGAAGATTACTTTTGAAGAAAACTTCACTTACTCAAAGAACTAAAGTACATCATCCTGCATAATTTTCTTTTCCAGTGCTGACAGTCTATTTTTTATTTCAGAATAATGAAAAAATGGAATCTCATTTGGAAAAATGCTTCAAGATTGCAGTATCATGATGGGGATTTTTGTTTGAATATTTCGCCGAAATGTAAATATTTTTGATATATAATCAGGATACCAATTTATTCGGGGAAACTCTTTTCACTTTTTAAAAAGTTAAACTGTTTTATTTTTTCAGGTTTTTAACTTAACCCGCATTTCTAGTTTCATGGTATTTGAAAAATTAACTTGATATTTAAATTACTAAAATACTTTCTTTGAAGACCTGAATAACAGCCATTAAATATTTATTCTTTTGATACACAGCGATAGAATATTACCAGCATTTTGATACATTGAAATATTGAAAATAACTTCTGATATCTTTTTTTCATATCTTAAACTCTTACGCTTATTTAATTCGAATACAGACTTTGTTTACTTTGTATATATTTTGTATGCATATTTACTACTAACATATTTTTACTTAAATATTTATATGCAAAGTAATTTCATTTTATATTGAAAACAGCAAATTAAAAAAAATTACTTTATATAATTACAAGCAAAGTAATTTCATTTTATACTGCAAACTGTAAACTCAAGAGCTGCAAACAATATTAATTAATTAATTATATCCGATTAATATAAAAATCGAAGAGAATTGATAGTTCGTAATTATTCTGACTTGCATTTGAAAGAATACTTCCGGATTATTTAATATGATAAAGAATTGAGTTTAAATTCTTAATCCTGTCTTTGATATATTACACTCTTATTAAACTTTTGCACTCTTATTAAACTTGCCTCCAATTTACTTTATAAAATATATATTTATGAAAAAAATAAGAGAAACTCGGGTCTGAAAAATTACTTGATTTGTCTGTCATAGAATCAGTATAATATTTTCCTTTGTAGATTAGCACACTATGTGATTAAAAGTATCCGGACACTTTCGGATTTTCACATTTTTTAGAATTTCTCCGGAAAGGCTAGACCAGCGGCCTTTGAACTTTGACTATATGAAGAATAACTTGGATTTAAAGTGAAGATTTGGCCAGGTGGGCATTTAGGGGTCCGAGCAAAAATTGATGAAGAAGAAAATGATTCCGGCTCAAAATGATTTACGAATTTCTTTATTGGTTTTGATTAATATGAACATTGCTTGATTGCATTTACGTAAAAAGAAGAAGTATATTCTGAAAGATATAAAGGTTTTCTTAAAAAATCTCAAATTCTCCCGCATGTTTTTTGCTCATAACATGTAGAGTGTTCCATCAAATGATACGAAACTTACAGAATTATTACTGCTTATCTCTAAGAGAATCAAAATGATGAAAGTTTTTCAACAAATTAATATTGGTACTCAGAATTCAACACAAAAGTATTTGCAGCTTCGAATATAAATATAAATAATTAAATTATTTATTAAATTATTAAATATAAATCATATAAATAATTAAATCGATAAGTAAGACAGTTTTAAAAGAAAAGTCATAAAAACATGAAATTCATATCATCTTGAAAGATACGAGAAAAAAATTGTTAATTTCTGATGAAATGTTAACAAAGCAGTCATTTTAATTATTTTACGAAGTTATAACAAATAAAGAAATATATTCGTGAAATGCTGCTTCATATTATACGTTTCAATGAGACATACGCTTCATCGCGATCAGGCCTCGCTTTTTTGGAAATGTTTAACCCTTTCTAAGGCCGTGGGAAGTTTACTTCCCACCAATTCATCAATTTTTAAACGCAATTTTTGAGGTTGGTGTAAGTTCTCAACAAATTTTTCGAAGAAACAAAAACCTATATGTTCCAATTTTCTTATCTCAAACCATAAAGAAGTGTCTTGACTTGGTAATTATTTATTAATTAATAAAATTAATTGGCAAAAAATTAATGTCATCCAATAAGCTAAATTATTTTTTTTCTGAAATTAATCTCAATCCAAAAGTTATTTTATTATACCACAAACTAGTACAAAAGGCCTTTTAAAGGGTTAAAGGAGGATATCTCGGCTTAAAACAAAATAAAGAAGTTCAAATTTAAATAGTGAATGAAATACCAGAATTTCTCATTCATAAAACTTATGTTATTGATGGAGAAGTATCTTAAAGAACTCTATCTAAAAATAAAACTCTACGGTAAACAGTTTTTTTTATTCCTTGAAATACTTTTTCTAAAAAAAGGTGTGGGTGGAAAAATAAAAGAAGGAAGAAAAACAGGAACCATGGATGGGAAAGCACATTTGAAGATATGAAAGCTGCAATCCAGCCATATTCTTGGTTATTGAACTTGGGTTATAACTCAAAAGAGAAATTTTCTGTCAGGAAGAAATAAAAATGAAACCTTTTTGTCCCCATTTTATTTTTGTGTTATGTCATTCCCATTTCAGTTTCTGATCATACTGTCTAGGAAGAAAGGTTCCTGAGAGTAAGCTGCTTAGCAATTAAAAAAAATGTACATATTAGGAAACATCTGGAGAAACGTACATCGTGACTTTTTGCGAGGAAGATATACATGAAGAAATCTGTGAAAGAACTGCTAGCATATTAAAAGAGAAAATCTTATTTTTGGTTATGGAACATCTGTTTTGATCTTGTAAAACCATCCGGATTAATATCTTTTGCACTATTGATATGTGAAAGGATTTTCTGTCATTTTTTATTAATGCTATGAAAATAAGTAGTGACAAAATCAACTTGTGGGTGTATGTGAATGCAATCCAATAAGCAGGATTACAAAAATAAAGCTCTTTATTTTACAAATATTCTCAAGCAAAGAAACGTAGCACAAGTATTAACACAGCACTAGTAAAAATTCACAACAGAGACTACCAATAAATCTCAACACAATGCTCAAAGGTTTCTTGTTAACTCACCAGCTTTCTTGCAGGTCAAATTCCAACTAACTCTTCTTGGCTTGAGAGCTTGCCTTTATACTTTTCAACAGGAAGTGACTTCATTACGTAGGAAGTGACGTAGTCTCTAGAAAGTTCATGAAACCAGTAGAAATAGCTTGAAATTTCGAGGTCCTTCTAGAAAATTCTCTTTGTCGCCCAAGTCGCCAACTTTGCTGCCAAGTCGCCAAAATGGTCGCCAAATTTATCGCCAAGGTCGCCAAATTTATCGCCAAGTCGCCAAGTTTGTCGCCAAGATTAGCATCTCAGGGAAACGGCTTTATAGCTTTGTAACAATATTTAATACAAAAGGTTATGGAAGTAGAACGCATATTTATTTGTTCGCAAATTCCGATACTGTGACGTCACAAAACGTGGATGAAAGGAGCAAATACTATCTTTCGGACAAAAATGACCCTAATGGATCTTTTCTTAGGGGGACACTTCAAACAGCAGGTGTATGCGACCTCTCTCCCAACTTATCAGGACCTTCTACGAGGTATTACTTATGCTTGTGCCAGTGTAACACTTAATATGCTAACAAGTGTCCAACGTGAAATTCAAATATAGAATGGGTATTATAGCTGACGGAGAGTAGTTTGAAAACCGAAAATAATCATCTTCTTGTGATAACAAGTTTTTTTTCCAACAAGTTTCGTCATGTAACATTGTTAATCATCAACAAGCATTTAAGTATTCTATTCTTAGCATTAATGTCATTTTTTCTACTAATTCGATGTTGCTCTATAACTTTGTAGCTGATTTTCCCCCCTTGTATTGTTCTGGTTTCCGAGATAGGAACGTTAATTCGGCCGTTTGCTGCCAGATGTCGCTGGAAGCGGTCTCACTGCGTAGCGCATAACCATTTTACCATACTTAGACGCCTCTTCTATGTTTATAGCTGCTTTCGTTCAGAAATTAAGGGAGTGTTTGTGTGTAACGGACTTCAGGGGCACCCTGTATATTAATGACTTTAAAATTATATTCAATAGAAAAAAACTGCTTGCCTTAAGAAAAGGAAAGTTAAAAGTAATTATACTAGAGCAACAATAGAAATAAAAAGAAAACGTTACAAAGTAAAAAAACAATTCTTCGAACTAGGAAAAAAACTGAACTTATAGATGTTGTAGTTACAGAATGAAACCGGAAATTTGCATTAACCTTGACAACAAATTAATGATACAGGTAAAACCATGGCAATATCTACGACTTTTATATTAAAAGTATATCCAATATCTGGCTATAAAATTACATTTTCTTTCTTTGTTAGGAATTTCACAAAAATTTCTTTATCTTTCAGCGTCTTTAATTAATAATTTTCACATAATGTTTTGTGTGCTCATTTACAGCAAACTTAACTAAAAACCACTTTTCAATGTTGAAACAACACTGCACTATACTGTTGACAGCTGGCCAAGTTACAGGACGATGCATTTGGCCGAGGTTGAGAATCTCCTCCCATATTATTTAACTTCCTCTCAGACAATTATTTTCACTTTTATTGATAAACAAAACCTTTCATCGTGTATGTCCAGTTGGATCTTCTTCAGCTATGCGACATTCGTATTGAATAAAAAGGGGGAATAGGTGAAACATTAAATAAATACATTGAAGACGGGGGAAAAATTCAAAACCTCCAGCAGCTTATGCAGGCATCCGAAAAACTGTGTTCAGATGTCATTTGAAAATTAATAATCCGAGGTGACATTGACAATAATCAGAAACGTATAAGGTGATATTGTTCCCCTCAAAACTAAATATTTTGAGGGAGGGGTAAGAAATTTCTCTACACTCTTGTTCTGATAGATCAATAGCTGGCCGAGGATAGTCTTGGACAAGGTATGAGTACTTACCTTATATTGATCCCAGTGTGGATTATAGAACGTGAGATTGAATATCTTTTTATTGGTGCAGAATCCAAAGTTACCTTTTTTCACATTCTTGCCATCCAAATTTTCTACTTACATAATTTTGAAGCTCCTGTAACAGGGATTTAGAAAGAAAATAGAATTATTATCTAAAGATATATGATTGGAAATAGAAGAAAATTGTGCGATTTTAAAACTTACCTTTTGTAATTTCGACGTTCTCCTTCCTCAAATTTATTTTTAGAAGTTGTAGGTTGCTGCTTGGATGATTTTGAGATGTTGTCATATCAGTAATATGAAAAATAAGCATTACTGAGAACGGTCCGATGTTATGAGAGTTCTTTGAGATTTATATAAAATCTTGTAAAGCATTTCAAAGAATATTTCATTTCAACATAGAATAGTGTTAAAGCTTTCTAAGAGGCAGAACTATGAACACTTCAAACATAAATGCCTTTGATCGTCTTCATTTCAATAGGCAAGTATGTTTTTCTTGTACAAGTCTCGTCTTTATAAAATATTTGTCTTGAAGCTCAGAAATATGAGTCACGTATCCTTTAAAGTCAAAATTCAGTTTGTGCATTGGGGATCAATAGCAACTGGATTTTGCCATCTCTAAAGTTAATCAGTTGGCCGAAATCCAACTTACTTTCCTTATAGAAAACCATTCTACACTAAATCTTCACACTGAAGATCATTTTAGATGTGAGACAGCAGTAAAGGAAAGCTATCAGTCTCTGTCAGGAAAGACGATGAAAAAAAATCCCACTCCGGCGGCACGTCTGTAAGTTAATAACATAGTGTGCTAAAATGACTGAAAACATTGGTTGGCTTTTCTCATATTTTAGAATTAAAAAAAAAAGTTAAAAAAATAGCATCGTGATAGTAATTATAAAATTCGTGTCTTCCGACGCAATAGTTTAAATCTTTAAAATACAATTTGGTATTCGTTCTGGTACCATATAATAGTAGTAAAAGAATACACCACCGATCAAATGACGTAAATAGAATGGTGATACATACTAAGCACCAACAGACTTTATAGAGTTTAAAATTATTAAAAAATACTAACTGCAAAAGGATATTGGTTTTTCAAACGAAATACTAAAAACAGTAAGTCAAGAGGTCAGAGAGCAAATTTTTCTTCTCGTCTATCGTTTTAAATCTATTTATGACCCTTCTTATATTTGTGATTTCAAGCTGCAATATTTATCCAGAGAGTCAATTTTCATTTTGACTGAGACTATTAGAATCTTCTGATTCAATTAGTTTCCAGCTGAACTTGCTACTTGTTTTCACTTATCGATACCAGCTTCTTTTTAATATTTTTAAATATCGTCTACCGATCAAGTGAAATATATGCAGAATATACAATAAAGTACGATACATATGATATCTGATAAGTACAGAATGACCGACTCTTAAATTATCTGATTGTGATAAATTTTATGGCATTAAGATTATATAGATGTCTTTTTCTTCTCTTCGAGGGTCCTGAAGTTTATGAGCTCTTGTTTATCAATATAAAGGAAATTAGGAAATAATGAAATATTTATAAATTATCGCATTGTTGAATAAAATACAACGGAAATAATTTCAATAAATGTAAAAGCACCCGGCTAATAATTATTATAATAAATATCAGTTTTTCAGTCGAAATTTATAAAAGTTAAACAATCGTCGAAAGATTTCTGTCAACTGTTGTCAAATTTTACTGCAGTTTTAGCCACGTTCTAAATGGCAAACAATCTGAATTACGCGACACTTCGTACGTTCGCGTTTGAAAAGTGATCTAAATTAATTATTGCAAAAGAACTGAATTTCTTTATGATTATAATTACAGAACAATAAATCCAGTTTCAAATTGAAAATGAAACTAAATAAATCATGTCTGAATGAATAATTCCGCGGAGTGTTTATTTTTCTTTGTGTCAATTAAAACAAAAAAAAAACTGTTGTTTAAAAAGAAATAATTTCGTTAAAAAGTTCCTGGAAGATTTTTTAAAATAATATTGGAAGTCTCTTTGAAATACAGAAGTCCTTTCCCAAATATTGACAAAGAAATATCTTCACTATAGCCTTCAAAGTCCCAAATGTAACTAAAAAATACGTAAAAGAGCGTATTCTTCAAGATACCTTTAATTACGTGTTTGTAGATTACTTCAAGTTTTTATTATGTACTTTCAGATAAGATACCCCTAATTAACAATAGCATTTTCTTATCTTCAACTGTAAGCACAACGAACTGTTTATTTATTTGTTTAGCATTACAGTTTTTGGTTCATTAATGAAATCTAAGAAGCTTATCTATAATCTTATTCTTTTCTTCAAATATTTCATTTTTTTATCCCACATGTTTCGTACTATCACGATAACGACTTTCATCAACTTCACCTGTTTAAAGTCGCACCCGTTTCCCACGGTGAATATCGTCTACTTATTCTTTCTATTCTTCGATCCAGTTTTCTGAGAACTTTGCTAGCCGAGACGTCATAAATCGTTTGCACAGGACAGATTGTGACAGATGCTGGTAGTTTTCATTTCTCTTAGAGGTATTATCAGCGAGTAAGTGTGTCTTTCGAAACTTTTAATGGATTTCAGCGAATAACTTAAAAACTTTTCTGTCAATATTGAATGGAAAGTCCAGTTACCATCATTCAGAAGGATTTCTTTTAATGAACCATGAGATGGTTTCAGTTTGATAAAGGAAATAATAATTTAATTGAAGAGTGTATGTAAAGCAGTCTTTTCATTCTTGATTACGAAGATGCATTGCATTGAATAAAGAATCATCTATTTTTTGCCGAATTAACCGTCCTTGATGAAGATGCATTTGTTTATTTCAGACCAATGGATAATAAATAAACGGACTATATTTCAGAACAATGGATAAAAATAAAATATATTTGTTTATTTTAGAACAAAGGGCAACTTTATGACAGTATGAAAATATTATAATATTAAACGTTATTCATCATATTCATTATTAAAAAAACCTTGAAAATAACAAATATTGCAAATAGACACTTATTTTACGACTTCATTCGAAGAAAATTGTATGAAAACCATTAAAAGTATCTTTCGAAACTTTGAATGGATTTCAGCGAATAACTTAACAGCTTTTTCTGCCAATACTGAATGGAAAACCCATTTAGCATGTTTCAGAAGTATTTCTTTTAATGAACCATCAGATGGACTCAATTTGGCAAATGAAATAATCCTTTAATTGAAACGAGTACGTACGTATTTCAGAAAAGCGGATAGAAATAAAATATATTTGTTTATTTCAGAACAAGGGGCAACTTTATGACGATAAGAAAATAATACAAAATTAAACAGAATTCATCATATTCATTATGAAAAAAACTTGAAAATAAGAAACATTGCAAATAGACACTTATTTTATGACTTCATACATTATCTAGAGAATTTGATTCACTTATATATCTTCTATTGTACAGGATGTGCACAGGATCTATTGTACAGTGAACAGCCGTTTTATTAAATGGAATAATAAGCAAACATTAATAATTATTAAAATTAATTCTCCAGGAGAGTAACGTGATTTTGTTAATTCAAATGTTACCGAAAGGTGGAGCTCGGGGTTCAGAAGTTACTAATCTACTGCTAGACTTCATATTAATTGGGTTTACTTCTAACACGAGGAAGAGCATTAGCATGAAAAAAATCCCACGTATTTATTTCTTTCGAAAATAATAAGAGAAGAAAGAGAAGTTGAAGTGCCGGATAAATTGTTCAAGATATTAAAGATGGCCATGATTCGTGAAAAACTTTAAAGTACCGATTGAAATAACTATATTCTCTGCAACAACAGGTCCAAAGATGCTTCTGTTGGATTTAGTACTAAAGCCAATAAGTGTATTAAAAAAGTGAATCTCACACATTAATCTCCTGCATGAATGACTTCAATAATTGCCACCATCGCTTAATATTTCATTTTAAAGTCCTTTTGGAGACATTCTGTGTAAAAAATACCACAATTTGTGACACATATGTATGTAGGAAAGGTGTCTAGGGGATAAACGTTCTAATTTGGTGCAAAATGAAAAGAGAGAGTTAAAATCAACTAATTTATTATTTAAACACAATTAAAACATTTAATTATCTACAAAGGGGTTAAAACAATAAACATAAGAGCAAGTTCACCTCTGAGATAGCACCAGGCTAATTCATAATTTACTTTCGCTCAGAAAACGGAGAGCCTAAATTATAACGACCGCTTCGGTGAAAATCCAACATCGAACTGATTTAATTCCCGCCGCGTGACGTGACTTCACTTCGCCATAAAACAGACGATTTTATTAGTGGTGCCATCTCTTACAATTTTAAATGAACAAAAATGCTAAAGTTAGTTTCTACATGTATACAATTTTTGTATTCTTCCCGTGTGTTTTAAGTTTTCATATTAACTTTCTAATTATTTCTATAAAGTAAAATATTTGGTTTTTCAAAGAAAAACTACCAATACTTATCGGAAATCATATGCTGGTTTCCAGTCACTATATATGTGCATATATACAGTCGATAGAAAAGAATTAAATAAGCATACAAAGTAATCAGAAGAAATAAGAGAGATTGTTCCAAAAATATTCATTCTATCATTGACATCAGATGAAAAGATATTTAATCGAATTGTTTTGCGCATAGGTGCTTGAGAGTTTCTGTCATCATTTTGGGAATTTCAGCTTGGCGCTATAACTTCTAAGTAATATACCGATAAGATGAAAATCATCTGAAGAAACTTTTGTTTCATTAAAAATATACCTTGTTCGCCGATTACTGTTACATTTTTAGCTCATTTCTTTTAAAAACTAGGAAGATATAAAATTGTTCAGTCTCGAAATGTTAACTAGAAACGCTATTGAACATGTTCAATTATGTAAATGTTCAATAATAATGGAATTATAAACTGGCAAATCTTTTGTTTACCTATCACCCTTAGTTAGTTTTAGGAATTTAATAGAATTTATCACATTGTTTGATGTAGAATTATTTATAGTTATTTTTGGGAATTTAATAGAATTTATCACTTTGTTTGATGTAGAATCTGTTGAAACAAAATTATGTAAGATTATAATTTAGTGGATTCCATAAGTTTTTAAAGCCTTTGAAAACAGAACTTGGGAGTTTATTTGTAGTAAAAATACGTCTCGTCAGATATGTTTCGTAAGTGTTGGGTAATAAATGTTCCAACAATTTACAGCAAAACTGTCTTTCTAAAATTTTTCACTGTGTTTTACGCATTTTCTTGATATATATCATTTTAAATTTGATTATTATAAAAGTAAAGTTTAGAAAACTTACTTTTAAAGATAACTTACTTATAAAAGTTTAAAAGTGAAGAAATTATCAATAATTCTAATTTTAAAATCTGTTTCTTTTAGCTATGTTTATATAAATTATATATTCAAATATGGATTGTGTTTGAAATAGTTAGTTGATAGCAATGGGAAATTCAGGAAAAAAACTGAATTCGTGAGATGTCTAGTATCGAGTTTTGAAATATCCTAATCGCATAATAAGAAAATCATATA
>BGPR01000686.1:3576-38571 GCA_013235015.1 Araneus ventricosus
AGACGAATTTTAAGAACTAATAATATGGACAGGAAATTTTCGTCAACCTTATAGAATAAAGTGTGGTATTCTGAAGCGTACAAACAAAGCAAAAAAGATGCAACCTCAAGTGAAAATCAGTTTATTTTTAGTTTTTCATCAGCATTCAGGCTGCCATCTTTATGTTGTAAACTGATTTAATAGCATTTTCAGCATGTATTCTATTCTCAGAAACATGCATTAGAGGTTCAGTCTCCAGATTTTAGAGTACAAAACTGGGAACGTTGCTTAAAGGCAATGCTGGACATTTAAGGACTAAAACTTTCAGCTGATTTAACGCATAAATCCAAAATTTAAACCGTGAAGTAAAAATTTAAAATATATATATCAGATATTAGCAAGAAATAGTATTTCACAAAATGTACCCAAAAATACAGTGATGATACTACGACATCAAGCAGTCAATATAAGTGGAATATTCAAGAACATAAGAAGGAATATAAAGCATGCAATGATTTAAAATTTTTATTATCTCCTAATTTCAAATTTAATTTGCGAAAGTTTATTTGTGCTGACATATGAATTTTTTGTATATGATTAACGATTATAAGGAATAAAATCGCTTACTGTATTTTTCTGCATATACAAGTCATAAGATCCGTCTTTTGTAAAAAATTTTATCATTATTACTATATTAATGCTGTTGTCTTCAAAATACCACCTGACTCCACCTTTATGAATATTTTACATCGACTCTGGAACTCTTACATTCGACATTGAAATAATTATGCAAAAGATATTCAAACGTGGTAAATAAGAAGACGGCGAATAAATGATATCTACATTTGAGAATAACTTCGGTTCATAGCACCATTTTGATTTTTTTCCCAATAGACAGTTATTTCCAATGTTGTACGCCGTTTCAAAGCTGAGACGCACAACTGTATATCTCTCAAAAATACTCAGGATACAGCACTGTCAAGATCCCATCATTCACAGGCTTGTGTATCTGCATTATATCAATCTCAAATTGTTTTAGTTTTCTTGGTACTTGAAAGTAATTCAAAATAACATCATGAAATGTTATTTCGCCAGTTATATAATCATTTCTCATGATATTAACTTCGCACCATGTGTTCATTAACCGTAATAATTTTGGGAACTTTCTAATTTTTGCCTTAGGTTTTCAATAACATTATATTTGAGTGCAATAAATTTCAGAAACGTTAGGGCCAGTATACTACCCGTCTTAAGAACTGCGATATCCAGGAAGAAAATATCCAGCGGAGTCTGAACTCTCAATTTGCAGCACAAATACGAACTAGCTCCGTTTTACAGAAGCTCATAAGCAGTATGATTTAACTTTCTAGAAAATGCCATATGTAAAGGAGTTTCGGATATATTGTTGGAAACATTTTTATCCAAGAAGAGTTAAGAGAGAGAGTGCTTAAAACAATTATAATAGGATGCTTATTAACTATTCATTATATTTTTACAAGTAAAATTTTTTCACAAAATGAAACGCATTATTATGAAGTGCAAAAATTATTTCTCAATTTTTAATACGGAAAGAATAAATGCACAAATATCTGTACATTTGTGAATGACCTTTCCTTTAAAAAAATAATGATATTAACATTTTAATTCATCTACTATTTTTAATGAGTGAAGTTAAAAACAGATTTCTCTTCTCAATTTTATTCAAATATATGAAAGATATCGCGTTCATGCATATTCTTCAATGATTTAGCAATTTTCACATTAGAAAATGCAACTACTAAACAAAAAATATCAACATTCGATAAATACTTCTTAAACAAATTAACCACGTCCAATGTCGAGAACAAATCTGCAAGATCTTTCACTTTCCCTTTTGCGTGTTTTTCCGAACAGGCATTCATTTGCAACATTGAGAACAAACTGAAACCTGGTATCTTCAGTAAGATTTCGATAAAAAATTGAGGGTACATATATCTGACTAATCTCTTAAACTACAGGTTTCTGTATCTGGAGTAGAAGATATTTGAAATCATTTTCATCAAAGTAATTACAGAAGAAATCATGCACTGTTACGTTGCCCGAAATAATATCGCCTCTCATATGGTCAACTTCATCACAACATTTATTAAAAAATTGCGATAACTGAGGAATAAGTTCCAATTTTCGCTTAAGATCGCTTGTTATGGAATACTTAAATGAAACAACTTTCAGGATTAACATTACCCATTATGAAAATATACAACGGAGTCTGTCCCTTTTTATCCTCAGAATAAATACTGGCTCCACGGAGCAGAAGTTCAACTGCAAAAGACCGTGGCAGTAGAGAAAACGCCACATGTAAAGGAGATTCGGAAATATTATTGCATATATTTGGATCTGCTTTTTATCCAACAGGAGTTTTGCAGCTTCTACTTGCTTATCCATAATTGCTACCATTAATGGAGTGTTGCCCCAAAAATCCCTCGCATTGCAATCTGTATCTTCATGCTCTAAAAGATACTTTATAATCCATGGATCAGGATCAAGAATGGTTGAACTGTCGTTTGAGAATCTCCTTACAGCGACGTGCAAAGGTGCCTTGGTGAAAATAAGGAAAGTCTTAGCATTGACCAAAGCCCCAGCCTGAAGTAGCTCATTTACTACTCTTTGCTTGTGCTTTATCACCGCGTAGTGGAGTTCTGTGTAACTCAAGTGGTTATTCAAATCGACTTCAATACAGCTTCTGAATAATTCTTGGGCAGCCTTAATATTAATATTCTGGCTCATAGCAGCTGCCTGTAATGGTGTAGACCCACTGATCGTTTGGTAGTTTGGATCTGCTCCTAAGTTTAGCAACTCACGAATTTCTTCCAAGTGATCATCACTTCGGACATACTGGGACAGTAAGAGTTAGGGAGAACCGTCCATGACTTGAAACGAAATCAATAACGTGTTTAAAAGCATATATTAATGATAAACAAATGATTATATCGCTAGTTTTGAGAGAATATTATATGCATAGTTTTCCAAGTCAAAAACAAAAAAATACAGACTATATTTCTTTGTCTAAAGATTTCTTAAAATCAGTCAAAGTAAAATATAAAAATTTCGGTTAAAACGCTTTACTGCTACTGAGGAAAGTTAACATTTTCTAAAATTAGCAGTTACGCAAAGTTGTGAAAACTTTTGCCAACAGAAAAAAATACGGCTGAAATTTTAAACAGAATTTTCAGTGTGGTTAGTCAAACCCAGCGCAACAATAGTGAGAAGCTATATCGTGATGATCGGAGAGTATTATACCAGATCCACATTTCGGGTTCTATTCTAGTACCCCCGGTTGGGTTGGGAAACGTCACTTTTACCTTTGTTAACGTGTGTAGAATGTGACGTCTCTCAACCCAACCGGGGGTACCAGAATAGACCCGTTTATTGATTGGCCTGTGAATCTTGCCAATAGTCCATTCGAAATAGTCTGTGCGGAAATCACTTCTGTCAGTCTGAAGACGCGCCTCATGAAGGCAATGTTAATGAAACCAAATTATTCTTGTAATAATAATAATGCAATAATCTGACCCTAATAATAGCATCTCATTAATTGGTCTGAAAATCTTGCATGTAGTCTATGCGACATGGTCTGTGCGGAAACTACTTCTGTCGGTCTGAAGACGCGTCTCAGGAATCCAATGTTAACGCCTTTCCATACGATTTTACTAAACCTCTTAATTAGATGCCCCCACCTATTTGGGATATTGTTTATTATTTCTTTCTATTTAAGATGGTAAAGAATGTTTGAGACATTTAAGCGTGACTAGAAGATTTTTGTACTAAAAATTAGTAGTTACAATGAATTAAATACAAGAATCAAAATTAAATTTAAATCAGCTAGTAGCGAGTTTCTTTTAGCTTACGTAAACGATAAATAAATATTTTCCACCTAGGAATTTTCACTTTCGTAGCCGCTTTGACAGGAATAACATGACTGGAGAAATTACCCAGTTTTTCTTAATCCTTTTACTACTAACGGGATATACAGAGTGTCCGTGAATTGTTGGACATATTTCAAAAGTTACTACTAACGGGATATACAGGGTGTCCGTGAATCGTTGGACGCATTTCAAAAATTACTTCTAACGGGATATGTAGGATGCCTGTGAATTTGTTGGACACATTTCAAACATTAATAAAAATACTAATAATTTTAAAATTACATTTTTTTAAATAAGAGCGCATTTTAAGAAGTTTTTTTCAGATAAGTAACGTACCATTACGGTGGTGGTCGTAAATTACTGGAAATCACCAATTTTTGAGAGCCATTATATGCCAAAATATCAAACCTAGAAGATAAATAAAAGCATAATTAGTAGGTAATTTTACACTCTTTAATTTGTTAAATCAGTTGTAATTCGAAAACTGAAGGGTTTTCGAGATATTGAAGGAAAACTAGAAAAGGAAACCAGAAATCTCACATCAGCTTCTTCTGATCGGTATCCATTGCGAATGGAAATATCTCGCTCTATCAAATTTTGAAAGGTCGTAACGCCCTTGGTACGCCCCTCCCATCGATCTGAAAAAAGATTTTTAAAATGCGCATTCATTTAAAAGAAAACCGTAGTTGTGGCATTTATATTTTTTTATTAATTTCTGAAATATTTCTAACAATTCACGGACACCCTGTATATATCCCGCTCACATTTTAAGATTACTACCGGGATCAAAACTGGGTTGATAATCATAAAAATATGTCCTAGTTGTAGAACAAGAACAAAGACAATTGTACATTCATTTCATGTGTACAGCCTCTTTTCTTCCAAAGGCATTGTTTACTGAGACGTTTTATCTGTGCATATACAGGTGGATCCCAAATTGAGTAGATGCGTCTTTTTATTTTCAAAATACTAGATGTGTTTTCAGGGCACAGGGCAGGTGCATTTTCCAGCTTTTGCCTAGAATTAGAGACCAAAATTTGTCAGGACACTTGACACCTGAAATGTACCAGAATCTGCTAATGAGAATGTAAGCTACGTATAGTTTTAGATGCCTTACAACTGGAAACCCCAAGCAGAAAATGAGGTTGTTCATCAAAATTTGAAAACAACCACATCAAAAAAGCAACAACCAAAGCAAAACAATCCCATTTTGGTAATAACGAGGATTATTTTAAATCCGAGATGATCCTGAGACGGTGTTGACGTCGAGCAAATGCTTTTCCGGAATATTCTCAAACTATTTGATCAAACTATGATATTGAGATCCGGTGATATAGCTGGCCACACCATTTAAAAAATACAATTTTTCTTCAGAATATCATTCAAGACCTGAGTTCTGCGTGGCATCACGTTGCCATATACCAAAATAAAATCAACACAAACAGTTTCGTTTTAAAAGCCGTGTGCAAGGTTTAAGAAATTATCGTTTTTAATTATCGCGTGCAAGGTATAAGAAATTATCTATTTTAATTATCAAACAGTCATTATAACGCTGACCACCACCTGATGAAAATTTAACAACAATCACTCTGTGTATTAAATCTCTGCTCTCCAGCAAAGAAGACAAGTCTTTGATTTTTCCGTTCCCAAGGTCGGTGTTCTTGCCTCCATTAAAATCGGGCCCTGAAGGAAATGCATACTACCAGTCACCGGGGGAAAAGTCCAAATCAGCTAGGTATCTTTGAACAGTTTGTTTAAAACATATTGTTCCAGTAACAACAGTTAGGTCCCAAGATAGTTCCCCTACTGTTATTTCCCTATATAAGAGCACATTTAATGGCACATATAGATCATCCGCAGGCGTACGACGTTTTTTGTGGTGTCACCTCTAATTAAATGTGTTCTATAACCTAAATATCACTTTTCGGGAAATATTCGAGAAAAAAGAATCCATTCAAGAACTCAACTAATCCCTTAACAGTAAGGTGACCAACTTTTAACCTCCAACAGAAGGAACACTCAAATAAATTGAAGCTCAAAAATATCATAAATAAAAAGAAGCATTTCATTCATTACAGCAATAATACAGAATACACACTAATATTATAAATGCATAATAAAAACATTTGTAACATCACTTTTTGCACTTTTCGAGGAAGGACAAAACTTAGAAAATGAGGACTATCCTCCCTAAAGTAGGACGGTTGGTCTCTTTAGTTAACAGTGATGCCTGATCTTGCTTCGAATTAATTCACTTTTACACTTATAATTTATAATTAAGTTATTCATGGATTTATCTTTCGATACAAAAAATAACAGGTGATCTATTAACATCGCAAATATTTTATGGGTTATTAATTGAATCAATAGGACAGTACATACCCAAAACAGAAGGAGTAATTTAATTAGACGGTACAAAAATTACACTGTTAAGGGGTTAAACACAATTCTCAAAGGAACCTTACAAGAAATCTTCGTGGCTCAGTTGGTACAGCATTTGCTTAATAGTCAAATCGTTCTTGGTTCGAATCCCAGTCATGGTAGGCGTCAAGGACTAGTATTTTAATTCTGAAATATTCTTGCTATTTTTATTTATGTTTATGAATTTATGGATCTTCCTTTACCATTATCATTTTAACTCTTTGAACCCGGCTAGAGAGAGAATTCAAGTGCCTCGAAAACTGTAGTAAATATTCATTCAAGAAATCAGAATGAAATGCTTCCTTTTTCTACAGAAATTCCAGGAGGACGACACACTCGGTTGCACGAACAATTGTCAACAAAGAAAGTAACTAATTTTCTCTCGTAAAATTCACCCAGGCGCCCAAAACCGTCCGAGTCCGGCCTGTGTCGAATGATTCAAGTTAGGGCCCATAGGGTTAAATGAATTATTCTGGAATATTCCTTAAATATGAAAATACTGAGTCCCTCAAGTTGAAAGTTAAAACTCTTTATTACGAGATGCTTCGAAGTAATAAAAAACCTTATACTTTAATTGTGATCTACATTTCATTCATCTCCATGACAAAACTTTAATTCCGATTGACAATGCTATTTAAGTTTGGAACTAATTTATTAGCTTGAAATCAAATGCTTTTAATTAACTTTCCTGTAGCAAAATAATTTTTCAATCTTCCCTTCGAAATGTAATTAATGAGAATGCTTTTAACTTCTGGAGTTAAAGTAAGAGGTTCTACTCTCAAATTTTTCAGCTTCATCTGGTTTTCAAAACTTTCAAGTAACCTCTCTAGAAATATAAGAAAAATTCGACAAAAAAATCCACTCAAAACTCACTTATTTCCCAAGTTTCGTTAATAAAGCATCCTATCTCAGTGAGATATTATTTTAAAGCGCATTCAATTTTCAAAATATCGAATATTCTACGAAAACGACTCTAGTTGTATCTTGGTAGGCACTTAGTGAATGCTTTTAACTCTTCCATCTGTAATGGGTTTTTCTTCTGCGAGTGCATTAAATATTTTGAAACTCCGAGGCCATATGCCAATCCAGTCAAAGATTTCCTTTCTTTATTTCTTCGGGACTGCCTTTATTCTCATTTCAAACTTTATAAATTGTTTCAGTTAAATACAAAGCCAAAGACTGAAAAATTTGAATTCAAATGTGTTCTTATTCTTTGCAGTGAAAGTAAACTATGGAACGCCAAACTATGAATTTATTAAGAATAAGTAGACTCAAATTAAATGAATTCACCGTGAATAAATTAATTAAGATCATATTTTCAAATGTGGCATTTAAAGAACTTAAAAAATCTTGAGAGGAATTGTAAAGGATAGTTTCTTGTTTTCATTCTTTAATTATCGATAGAAATTAAATTCTTGCAAAAAGCGTTTGCGGTTATACTTACTGTAATTCAAATTACGAATATACGCTTTGTTAAATGATTTTAGACGTGCACAGATCACCACTTAAGCGCTTGATATATAAATATCGACCACAGATTATTATAAAAGTGATTTTCTCTTTTCTTTTACGCAGGAAAACTTGTTACTTTATAGCTGCGTACAATAACCATTTGCCATTTTACCCTCTACTTGACTCGTTTAGTTAGTTGTAATTAAGATAACGTACTATTTAGAAACTCTACATATGATATTCCGAGAAAAAACTTGCAATTTTGATGCCAAGTTGTATGACGAGTATGACACTTGAGTCGATAACTCAATTCAAATTTCCGTACCACATAAATGGAAGAACATTTAATCTCGGTGGCTTTTACCCCTTTGCTTACAACAATGTGTCTTATACGAGCATCGAATTACAGAAGTTTTGCTATTTAAATCCGTATTGAAGTCACAATAACAACTAACTTTAAATACAAAAATCACTTGTACACACTTAATTGTCTCAAGTATCCTTTTCTGTCTGGAATAGATTGAAATAATAAAAAAAAAGTCCCAAATGGGTGGTGTCATCTAATAACGAGGCTAAATAATATTGTAGGGAAATAGGGATTAAAGAGCTCGTAGCCCATATATTCTGTGGATAATAGGATTTGTATGAGGCACATATTAATTTGTATGAAACATGGAAATTTTTTACTATATTATTTATATAAATACCTCTTTTTTTCTAACACAAACTGGAAAACTATTACATAGAATAGATAGGTGTATTTCGTGAAAAAGTTCTTTCATATAGCCTCTTTTGTGTCATTTAAAAAAAACAGATTTCTTAGGCAGTATTTGTTTCCTATACAAAATATTTTTATAATCAAGTTTCTATTTAGTAATGTAACAATGTGTCGATATTGAATAATTCAGTTTCCCTCTTTAGATTCTTTTTACTGTTTCTTAGATCCTAAACAAGAAAAATGAAGACGACAGTCCTTTACCACTGCATTTTTACTACAAAACACTTCTTTCTTCGCAATTCATTTAATTTTTTACATTCAAGAGTACAAGCCCAATTCTGCGTATTCAGAAATGGTATTTGCAAAGCATGAGCTTAGTGCTAAATCCTCTCATAACAATTATCTGCCTATCAAATGAGGCAAACTGTTAACAAAGAAACCTTAGTTCTATTCACGAAACCATGAGAAAGCATTCATTCGATACGATTACACCAGCCTCGTTGCTGAGACACAAACCGTAAAAAAATGACGGGAGGTTATCTTTTTCAAACAGCCGGTGATGCTAAAGGCGTAGAAATACTTCACTCGCGTGACTCCTTTGTTTCTGGAAGTTATTCTCAATTCTCTTTTGTTTTCAACTCAATCACGAAATATCGCTTGCGAAAACATAGCAAGAGAGAGCGTGAGCCATTAGTGCGCGCGCACCTCATGCATGTGACGTCACCAATTCATGCGTATTTTTGCCCAACTTTTCGACTCGGTAGTCGCTGAACCACAATTCCGATTTTCAAAATGATTTTTTGGAACTTCTGTTGCTACAATTTATCTCTAAAATAAGACATTAGTTATGTTTTTAACATATGTAGTTAGCGAGATATAGAGGATCTCCCTTCAACGTTTTTATGGCGTTTTGGAGTGTGAATCAAATTCCTTCCCGAGATCCGTATGGGAGAAACGCAGTTCTACGTTAAAACCAAACAATCATGAATTTCGAATGGGAAGGAATAATCAATTGTCTTGCAAATTCTCTCAAAAGTCTAATTACCTGCAAGTGCAACAAAAATAAATCTCAATCGCAAACAATTAAAACAATAGGGATTTTCATCATTATCTAATTCATGATGACAATTTTCCAGAGGTTGATAGGAAGCGATCATCTCTTGCAAGACGTTCTACCAAGAAATGGGTTAAGAAATCTAAGAACTACGCCACAATTCCTGGTCTCAGGAGGATGTATTTCTATGTTCTATTATTCGGTAGACACAGAAACTGCATCTGTGGCGTTGGAACAATGATACAGAGAATTATTTTACACGGGTGAGATTGTATGTATGTTTATATGGGTTAAAAAATGTTTATTATTGAGATCTTGAATTGCTTGCTTTATGACTGGGGAATTTCCAAGCAATCTTTCTTATTAGTTGCTTTATTTGTGTTTTTGGTTTCTTTCATTTTCCAATCAAATTAAGAGAATTTTTTTAAGGGAACAAATTATTTAAGATTTGATTTTTAAAAGTTTGTTAAAATTTGAGTCAAAATTTAATAATAATAAAACTTATCTTTAAAAATTAATTTATTTTTTAATCAGTCGAGAGTTAAGAATATTTTATTTAGTTTATAACAGAGGGAAAACATTCGATTGAAAGGCTGAATGAAAAAATGAAAAGGCTTGGACTTTCATTATAACCATAAAACCATAAAATATTTATTTTTCATTTGTTAAAGTTGGTATCAAATTCTACAATAAAATTTTTTATAATTGAAAAGATATTTTTAGAATTTCAAAATGATATAGATAACATTCTTTTGCGTTAAATTTTTTAATTGACATTGGACGGAAATATTAAAATACTGAACGGAAACAAAATTGGTATTATGCAAAAGCTGAAGAAAAAATTATTTTATAGAGATGTAAAAATCGTTTTTGAGAAATAATTTTGTCCGCAGTTATTGAGGAAATACATTACAAATTTTCTAAATTTTTATTTAATTAAAATTTTGAAAACCAATTTTTTTAATGACCATCTACCACCCTTGAAATCGCAACGTGCCAAATTTGGTAACTATGGGTCTAACGGTCTGCAGTGTAGAGCGCTGCATTCTATGCGTAATGCGCATGAATTCTAAATCATGCAATTAACAGAAAGTGTGCCGGTTTTAAAATACTTCTATGCTAAAGAGTTTTAAACATTTAACAACGTGCAATATTTTTGAAATTATAAAGTCAGAGTATGGAAACCAACTAATTGAACAGATAATTCGATGCAAATATGAAACAGACTTTATTAAAAAAATATTTCACATCTATGAATATGTTAAAATATTTGTCGGAATTTAGAACAGATCCTTCGTCAAATAAATGCGATGCAAACATGTAAAAGTTAATAAAATTTATCCTCTGAAGCTCTCATAATATGTAGACAAGTAAAATTACAAAAAGAAACTCTTCAGTTAATGACATTAATATAAATTACAGCTTCAATAAAAATACTTATCTGGGTATTCTTCCCACGAATCTGTTAAATAACATTCATGTTCACGAATAGTTAGCATAGACTCATCGATCTGCACACTACTAAATATCACAATTAAACGAAATATATCTAAAATCGATAAATAATCATATAGCAGGCTCAACCTAACAACTTCCGAGAATGCAGTAGGATGCATCTTCTTGCAATCCCTATCATCGCAGTTCTTTTTACAATACTTCTGGACAACGGCAACTTTCAATACTGCAGACAAATTCGACTTGGATATGCGATGCAATATATAACAAAAATATTCTGGATAAAGACCAGTAATTATCCTCTCAACAACAGGTTTGTATATCTGCAATATAGGATTGCGAAAGCTATATATAGGAGCACTTTTACAACAGAAATCGAAGACTGTCAATTCGTCTGCGATAATATCGCGTTTCATATGGTTTATTTCATCGCAGCATCTGCTCAGGAATTGTGATAACTCCGGAATCCTGAATACTTTTTTCATCAAAAGTCCATTTATATGATAGGTAAAGGCGATTACTTTTAAAAAAATACGCCGGAAATGAAACGACCCAGAATTTATGATAATATCCAGTGGAGTTTGGTCAGCAGAATTCATTTTAAGAAGACTAGCCCTCTTCAGAAGAAGCAAGACTACAATACAAGGACATTTATATTCAGGAGTCAGTGCCATATGTAAAGCAGTTTGTCCATATTTGTTAGAATCGTCTAGTCTCGGTTCTTGATTCAAAAACAGCTTCACAATTTCTATATTTTTATCTTTAACAGCCCGCATTAGTGGTGTTTCGAAAGCTAGATCCTTTATGTTGACATTTATATGTTTATGATCCAACAGCTTTTTGACGATCCACAGATCAGGAACTTGAGCGTGCGGGGGGATAACACCAAAACGGACAGTGTGAAAATGATTATTATTGACTGAGTAATGCAGGGCTGTCTTTCCGAAAGAATCCCGACTGTTGATGCGAATTTTGGACTGCAGGAGTGCTTCGACAACTCTTCGTTTTCGAAAGATCACCGCGATATGGAGAGGTTTAAATAAAAAGCAGTCGCATCTATTCGCATCAGCACCGGCTTTAATCAACTCTTGAACGATTCCTATATTATCTTCGGTACTCTTCGCTGCTTCATGAAGTAGTGTCTCTCTGTTTGAATTTTCAAAATTCGGATCCGCACCTCTGGCCAATAACTTTCGTACCAACGCAATATTGTCGTCACTTTTAACCAGTTCGTGCAACGATTGCTTTACGTTATAGTCCATGAGAAGCGAAGATAGATTCTCTAGCTTTACAAATATATATTGAATTTGGCCAGATTAATTTGTTGATGATTGATAAGGGAGTTTATATTTGCATACCACTGGAAACTCGGACACTTATCTTTTCTGAAAAAATACAAAACAATAAGAGCAAATACGTAACCGAAGCACGTTTACCACTCTGGTTGTATCTGGGAGGTTTAAAAAGAAGCGGAGTTCAGCCAAGATTTTGCAAATGATGCCATCATGAATCGAGAAGTATGTAACAATTTTAAATTAAAAATGCATAGGAAACAATGACTTATTAGAGCCAATGTCGGACAGATGTAAGGCAGACTTCGATGCTTGAATTAATGAATTGAACAATTAATAGCTAATGATTGTGCTTTGAATATTTAATCGAATGTCGAGATTTGCTAAAGAATAAGCTTCGTTCGACCTAACCACATAAGCACTAATTCACTGTGACGGTTCAGCTATTATGAGATTGATTGTTTCAATAGAAAAATCATTTGTAAATAATATTAACTACCTCTAGGTTGCCGGCAAGTGTCAAAGGAAAGAGTTACGTACCAGTAATGCTGAAATGGCAACTTACCAAACCAATATGGAATTCGTTGCAAACTCTAAGTGTTGAAGGAGTATTTTTTCTCCATCCTTTCTGTTTTCAGAGGATCTTTATTGAAATCCAGAGGCAAATCACGATCGGCTATGCTATGAGGTCACCGACACCTTGACTTTCGTTTTGAAATTATGCCAGTTTGTATGAAACTGAATCGGTCCTGGAGAATCTTATAATCATCACTTTTTGTATGTTTAGTAAGGGAAATAAGACGAAGTTTAGGAATAAAAAGAATTTACGATTTCTTGGTTGTTGCCTGATATTGTTCGATGCGTATCTAAAAACACTAAAGAATAAACCTGTTGCTTAGAGGAACCTGTGGGCATATATTTAATTCACTTTGGTCACTGTCAGTAATGGCCAACTAATCTATTCTATGCTAATTGTATGCGATAAAAAGAATTCTGAAACTTTAACGAAAGTGTACTATGACAGGAAAAAGTTTTCACTTCAAAAAATGATATTGATTACCAAAACAAGTAATATAAAAAAAACATTTTTTAAGTCAATTCCTACTTAGGTCAACAAAGAAAAATTTATTTTAGAATTTTTTTCTCCCATATACAAGTAAAATTAATTCATTAAATTTGATTAATGAATTAATAATTCAAAAAACTGTATTAACATCAAGTGTCATTGCATGCGCCCCACGTTTTTCGTTTTAAATCTGTATGGGGCTAGAAGAAATTATTTTATACTTTTTAGTCCGTTTTAGTAACGTTGTATATTAAAATTTTTATTTTTTTTAAATAATTATTTTCTACTTTTTAGTCTTGTGTGTGTGAAATTTTGCAATCGATTTTAAACATCTTTCTGAGATTATGACGGAGACACGTGGCAAATTTCAGGTTTATTTCAGTTTCTCTTCACCTGATCATAAATAAATTTATTTTCCTGAAAAATTAAGTTACGTGACGCAGAGACCTTCGAGATATAATAGAAAACGTACTGCGCATGCGCAAAGATATGGCTAAAATATGGGGGTGCTTCGATAATCCCATGGGTCATCCATATACCCAAGAACTATGTCTGTAGTTTTCGAGATATAATGAAAAACGTACTGCGCATGATATGAAATGACAGACAAACAGACAGACACACAAGAAAGCGAATTAATATTGCATTGTCATCTAGTTCTGAGCTATGTTTAAAGTTTCAAGTCTCCAGATCATTGGGAAGTTAGTTTAAAATCGATTGCAGAATTTGAACAAGACTATATATATATATAGGTAGAGTGTGAACTAATAGTAGGAATTGAATAACTGGTTCTGAAATTTTGATCAGAAAATTCGAATATAATGTTATCGCTTTTCTCTCGCTTGTCTTCGAGGAATATCTGAATTAAATGCACAAAATTCGTTTTCATTATGTTTTTATTGTTTTCTCCAATGTTATATATAATAGCTTAGTAAATTAGTGGGATTATATCCTCCCCCATGGAAATCATTTTTTCTTCCTAAACTGGTGCCTGTTGCGCGGTTGGGTAATATATCGAATGCGCAAATTCTGAGATATAGCTGTTTTCCCAGGATAAAGCTGCATTCCAGGAACATTCTACTGCTTCATTGTACATGGAATTTTGTATAAAATGCCGTCTATTTTGTGCAACGGTTTGTAGATGATTCGATATTTTCATATTATACTACACACTTAGGCAACAGTTCTGAACAGTGAACCTGGAATGCACAAAATGGTAGATGGTTGCCAATCAAAAAACTGCGTCCAATTATTTTATTTTGATAGTGCTTATCTGTTTAGTTTTATAGATGAACGTCAGGTTATGAGGCAACACGAGCAATATTTTGGAACTCACCTCGCAACTTTTGACGAACATGATCTCATCTAAATGTGTTGATAGACTTTTTCATATCCTTTCTTTCACAAATATTCTTCATTGGACTCGAATGTCGAACCACGATTAAGCTCACGAAAACGACAATCGGCTCACGATTTCTGCTTTGTGGTTACCAATCCAAACAAAAATACAGTTATTTCGAAAAAGCAAATGAATAATTCTATCATTGAAGAATGCAATAGAAACGAGTTTTGTGATGTTTTAAGGTTAAGCGATGAAGCATTGCGTTTAACGATTCATTTATTTATTTTTGGACCTAATTGTAACATTTTGGCAACTACTCTGATTTTCATCCGTTACCGTTTGAATGAAAGGGAAAAATTAATGAATAAAAAGAATTAACGACTCATCAGTTACTGCCTGGCAATCTGGATCTAAGAAAATAAGGAAACATAAAGGGAATACTTGTAAATAAGAATCCATGTGGATGCGATTTCTTTAAATTATTTAACCCCATAACTGAATTTTTAACGTACGAATACGTTCCTCTCATTTGGGTCTCAGGAAAAAACATGATTCTCACTCCAAAACGCCACAAAACTTGTCATGGGAGATCCTCTATATCTCGGTAACCACATACGTTGAAAACATAACTAATGTCTTATTTTAGAGATAAAGGGTAAAAACAGAAGTTACAAAAAAAAACTTGCTTAAGTTTAGAAACTTACGAGAAACTTCGAGAAACAAAGGAGTCACGCGAGTAAAGTAGTCTTACTCCTTTAACAACAGCGGCTGTTTGAAAAAACAGCCTACCGTCCTTTTTTTTCTCAACTATCTAATTACATAGCACCTTCTATTTGGAGAATGCGTTGTCATTTTAATATATTTGAGGACTTAAAGGACAATTAAAATGTTTATGGAATCCACGTAATTTTTGTATCGAATAATAACGTCTGTGAATGTTTTGTTTAGTTATATTGATGTCCCGTTTTGAAGTAGCACTAAAGCAATTTTGGGTGAGTGAGTGAGTTTTGGTTTTATGGCGCAAGAGCCAGACTTGGCCATGCTGCGCCAAAAAGCAATTTTGGGACGGACCTAGTTATTGAACCGTGTAGAAATGACGAGGACGAAACCTAATATGGCATCCCCTCTCCAAACTTCGCACCACACCAGAAAGAAGACATTGTCCCCCTACGTATGATTTAAAGCGCAACAGGCCTCATAGACGGCGGATTTTCAATGGAATCGTGTTTTAAACCTGGAGCCCTCCGACCCCAAAGTCGAGACCTTACCACCAATTCACCCCATCTCTGAATGACTTTTAGTTTATAAGTTTAAAATTGCGATAATTCGATGGCGCAGGGCATACGGGCAAACATTTAAATGGTTAATGTCTAACAAGTCATGAGCTACGGTGGTCTCGGCTTTGTGTCCAGAGCGTCACGTGTTTAAGGTCCGATCCCACGGTAGATCAGTTTTTTGTACGGGGCTGGCCCATGCAAAACCCACAGAGGGGCAAACGTTTGTCAGCTGGTGTGGAGTGGAAGTTTGGAGAGTCATTGTCGTATCAGGTGCCGCATAATCTGACTGCTGTTCAAAAATATGAGATCCGTTCTGAAACAGCAACCTCAAAACGGGACTTAATTATATAACAAAGACTAAGTGGTCAAGCCAAATGTACGGTTAACCTGGAGTTTACGCTGCCGACATACTTTTTCTGTCTTAGGATCGCCAACTCTTTGCAACTAAGAACGGAGATGAGAGAACATTTTTTTTGGTTGCGCAATGATGTTTTCAATGAGTGACATGCGCGCTTGCGCGGAAATTAATCTTTTCATCGGAATTTTGCACATGACGCTATATTGCGCCTCGTTTCGATTGAACTGTTTTATTCATCTCTTCGATGTGATTGGTCGATTCATTCGAATTTCAATAAAACTTCGTTTGGAATTCTTCGGTTTGAATAACGGTTCAGTGCTGTGTATGCTATTCTGTGTCTTTCATTTCTCAATGAATAAGCGAAGATACTAGTATCCCGTTATGCTGAAAGCGAAGCCGATGATGTTTTCTAAAGTTAAAAAAATTGCGCGGTACACTCTTGAAATGCCACAGGCATTGTGTGCGGAAATTCTCGTTTTCGGAATTTTTTAAAATACCTAGATTTTTAACATTTAATGAAAAAATGCTGAAAGCGAAGCTGCTGATGTTTTTTAAGTTCAAAAATGTTTCGTTTCTCAATGAATGAGCGAAGCTACGAATATTCCGCTATGCTGAAAGCGAAGACTCTGATGTTTTTATAAGTTAAAAAAAAAATTGCCCGGTACACGCTTGAAATGCCGCAGACATTGCGTTCGGAAATTCTCGTTTTCGGAATTTTTTAAAAACCTGGATTCCTAACATTCAATGAAAAAGCGGAGCTACTAGTTTCTTGCTATGCTGAAAGCGAAACCGCTGATGTTTTTTTAAGTTAAAAAATTTGCGTGACACACTTGAAATACCGCAGGCATTGCCTGCTCAATCTCCTTTTCAGCTGACGCATGCGCAAGACAGCAATAAAAAGCACACTGGACATCCAAAACAGCATTTGGCGACGGCAAATAAATTGCGCCAAGAAAAGTTGGCGAGAAACAGGTGTGCAACGTAAACTCCAGGTTTACCGCAAGGGTGATTTGTCTTAAGCATTACACATATTAGTTCAATCGTTCCTCTTAAAAGTAACGCTTTAGAATTAATATCGGTCTGTCAGCGACATCCCATATGAGTGGAGTTCCTCTGTATGCACCGACTGCATTAATATCTATATTTCCATGATGCATTAACATTCCGATTGCATCATATCTGGAATACGGAGAACTTTCTGTCTATAGAAACACGTCGAACGAAGAAATTCGTACACGCGATTGTTGATGGCATAATGTAGAGCTGCATTTCCAGAAGGAGTCCCAGCATTGATGTCAGCTCCAGTCTGCAACAGTGCGTCGACCATCTCGTGTTTCCGACGAAGCGCTGCATAATGTAGCGACGTATATCCTGTTCTGTTAACCAAATTTACATCAGCCCCAGCGCTGATTAATTTTCTGATGATTTTAATGTTGATCAGGATGCTTAAACCTGCTGTTTGAAGTGGCGTATTACCAAGCACATCTTGTAGGTTTGGATCAATTCCTTCAGAAAGTAACTCACGAATTCTCTCCAGATGATAATCACTTTCGACGAGGTTATGTATCATATTCAAGCAATGGCCCTCCATAGTAATTATAGATAAAAATCAAATTCAGAAGGAATACTTTAAAATTAATTAGTCGAATCTATGAATAGCATTCAAAGAAAATCTTTTCATGATCAAAGTAACTTTATGAACGTTAATGTTCTGAGCAATCAAACTTTTAAACTTCAAAAACTAAGTACAAAACACACAGTGCAAATTCTTCACTAATAGTAGTAGAAGTATTTGAGATGTATGCTCGCCTCACTAGTAATTTAACTTAATTTACGATTGGTTGGAGATCGTGACAGTCAATCGTCAGAATTGTTGCCAACAGGAACGGAAAAATTTATAATATTTTAAAAGTCGAATTGCCATATTCACTTCTGAAATTCAACTATATTATTCCATCAACAATACATTCATATTTATCAAAATACCCACGACATTTATTGATGTCTAGGCAATTAATTAATTTGATTCTTTTTCAAGATATTTAGACGAATAACCGTGTATTAATATCTACAATATATTTATTATTTTCAAGAACATCTGACCCATTTATGTTCATTCAGGTTTCGAACCTAGAAGTATCAACAGTAGGGTGTGTCGAAAAAAAATAAATATTTTTTTTTTCGGAACGCTTTAGTGCGGAAAAGTTGCCTGTTGTAATAAGAAGAAAAACGGCATAAAAAAATTAAAATCGGTTAACATCTTCCGTTCGCGCATCGTACTTAAAGTTAATGAAAAATTGCAAAATCGCTCCTTTTTTGTAAATTTTTAAAGTTAGTTAAAACTTTTAAAATAAACACTCTTTAGTTTTTTATGCTTGTTTTATGGTTTAAATAACCTAAATAAATTAAATTATGATCAATAATCTAATTTTTTCAGTTCGCACAACGTCTCAGAAAAAACAGGAATATACCAATTTTTCAAATGAGGCAAACTGTTAACAAAGCAACCTTAGTTCTATTTACTAAACCATGAGAAAGCATTCATTCGATACGATTACACCAGCCTCGTCACTGAGACACAAACCTTAAAAAAATGAAGGGAGGTTGACATTTTCAAACAGCCGCTGATGTTAAAGGCTTAGAACTACTTCACTCGCGTGACTCCTTTGTTTCTCGAAAATGTTCTCAATTCTCTTTTGTTTTCAACTCAATCACGAAATATCGCTTGCAAAAACATAGCAAGAGAGAGCGTCAGCCAATTTTGCGCGCGCACCTCATGCATGTGACGTCACCAATTCACGCGTATTTTTGTCCAACATTTCGATTCAATAGTCGCTGAACTACAATTCCGATTTTGAAAATGATTTTTTGGAACTTCTGTTTTTACCCTTTATCTCTAAAATAAGACATTAGTAATGTTTTTAACACATGTAGTTAGCGAGATATAGAGGATCTCCCATACAACGTTTCTATAGCGTTTTGGCGTGTGAATCAAATTCCTTCCCGAGATCCCTATAGGAGAAACGCAGTCCTACGTTAAAACCAAACAATGATGAATTTCGAATGGGAAGGAAAAATCAATTGTCTTGCAAATTCTCTCAAAAGTCTAATTACCTGCAAGTGCAAGAAAAATAAATCTCAATCGCAAACAATTAAAACGACAGGGATTTTGATTATTATCTAATTCATCGTGACAATTTTCCAGAGGTTGATAGGAAGCGATCATCTCTTGCTAGACATTCACCCAAGAATTGGGTTAAGACATCTATGAACTACGCCACAATTTCCGGTCTCAGGAGGAAAAATTTGAGCCAGAGTGTAATAATAATAAAACTGTCATCTCTAAAAACTAATTTGCTTTTAAATCAATCGAGAATGAAGTATTTTTATTTAGTCTATAACAGAGAAAAAACATTCGATTGAAAGGCTGAGTGAAAAAGTGAAAAGGCTTGGCCTTCCTTAAAACAATAAAAACATATTTTTTTTTTCATTTGTTAAAGTTGGGATCAAATTCTGCAATAAAATTGGTATAATTGAAAAGATATTTTTAGAATTTCAAAATGATATAGAAAACATTCTCGAGCGATATTATTTTCAGAACTTATGGCAGAAAAACGAATTTGCGTTAATTTTTTAAATTTACATTGGACGTAAACATTAAAACACTGGACGGAAACAAAATTGGTGTTATGGAAAAGCTGAAGAAAATATTTTATAGAGGTGTAAAAATCGTTTTTGAGAAATAATTTTGTCCGCAGTGAAGGAAGGAAGGAGTTGAGAAAAAACATTAAAAAATCGCTTAATTTTTATTTAGCCCTTTGAGTACTAAATTATTTGATGATTTTTATGCCTGTGGGACTTATTTAATTTGTCGCTATATGGATTAATATGTAAAAGTAATACATTTTATTTCGAATATACTTATATTGGTGATATAAATATATTTTTGAAACAGCATTTTAGTTACAAAATAAAAATAAATATATAAATGAAACAAAATATAAATATTTGTATAGAACAAGAACAAACTTAAAGTCTAATAATTTTGCACCGTGTGGTATTTTTCAAAACATGTCGGTAAATGCAAAGGTACCTGGCATTGTTTGCATTGCCAAACGGTTTCTTTTATTATTTTATGTTTATAACATACACGACACCGTTTTGTAGGGTGTTTCTTTAATTCTGTTGCCAGAATATTCTCCGGAAAATGTGCCCAAATTTTTTTTTATTATAATTTGGCAGGACCACTTGCGCCAATAATTCTTCTTAAATACAGATGACGATTCAGACTCGTCCACCGTAACCTCGCCCAAGTAAGCAGATGACGAGTCTCACTCGTCAAATGTACCCAAAGGGTTAATTAAAATTTTGAGAACCTATTTTTTTAATGACCATCTACCACCCTTGAAAGCGCAACGTGCCAAATTTGGTAACTATGGGTCTAACGGTCTGTAGTGTGAGCGCTGCATTCTATGCGTCATGCGCATGAATTCTAAATCATGCAATTTACAGGAAGTGTGCCAGCTCTAAAATACTGCTATGCTAAAGAGCTTTAAACATTTTACAGCATGAAAAATTTTTGAAATTATAAAGTCAGAGTATGGAAACCAACTAATTGAACAGATCATTCGATTCAAATATGAAACAGACTTTATTAAAAAAATATTTCACATCAATGAAAGTGTTAAAATATTTGTCAGAATTTAGAACACATCCTTCGTCAAATAAATGCGATGTAAACCTGTAAAAGTTAATAAAATTTATCCTCTGAAGCTCTCATAATATGTAGACAAGTAAAATTACAAAAAGAAACTCTTCAGTTAATGACATTAATATAAATTACAGCTTCAATAAAAATGCTTATCTGGGTACTCCTCCCACGAATCTGTTAAATAACATTCATGTTCACGAATAGTTAGAATAGACTCATTGATCTGCACACTACTAAATATCACAATTAAACGAAATATATCTAAAATCGATAAATAATCATATAGCAGGCTCAACCTAACAACTTCCGAGAATGCAGTAGGATGCATCTTCTTGCAATCCCTATCATCGCAGTTCCTTTTACAATACTTCTGGACAACGGCAACTTTCAATACTGCAGACAAATTCGACTTGGATACGCGATGCAATATATAACAAAAATATTCTGGATAAAGACCAGTAATTATCCTCTCAACAGCAGGTTTGTGTATCTGCAATATAGGATTGCGAAAGCCATATATAGGAGCACATTTACAACAGAAATCGAAGTCTGTCAATTCGTCTGCAATAATATCGCGTTTCATATGGTTTATTTCGCCGCAGCATCTGCTCAGGAATTGTGATAACTCCGGAATCCTGAATACTTTTTTCATCAAAAGTCCATTTATATGATAGGTAAAGGCGATTACTTTTAAAAAATGCGCCGGAAATGAAACGACCCAGAATTTATGATAATATTCAGTGGAGTTTGGTCAGCATAATTCATTTTAAGAAGACTAGCCCTCTTCAGAAGAAGCAAGACTACAATATAAGGACATTTATTTTCAGGAGCCAGTGCCATATGTAAAACAGTTTGTCCCTATTTGTTAGAATCGTCTAGTCTCGGTTCTTGATTCAACAACAGCTTCACAATTTCTATATTTTTATCTTTAACAGCCTGCATTAGTGGTGTTTTGAAAGTTAGATCCTTTATGTTGACATTTATATGTTTATGATTCAACAGCCTTCTGACGATCCACAGATCAGGAACTTGAGCGTCCGGGGGGATAACAGCAAAACGGACAGTGTGCGGATGATTATTATTGATAGCGTATTGCAGGGCTGTCTTTTCGAAAGAATCCTGACTGTTGATGCGAATTCTGGTCTGCAGGAGTGCTTCGACAACTCTTCGTTTTCGAAAGATCACTGCGAAATGGAGAGGTTTATGTAAAAAGCAGTCGCATCTATTCGCATCAGCACCGGCTTTAATCAACTCTTGAACGATTCCTATATTATCTTCGGTACTCATCGCTGCTACAAGAAGTATTGTCTCTCTGTGTGAATTTTCAAAATTCGGATCCGCAACTCTGGCCAATAACTTTCGTATCAACGCAATATTGTCGTCACTTTTAACCAGATCGTGCAACGATTGCTTTACGTTATAGTCCATGAGAAGCAAATATAGATACTCTAGCTTTACAAATATATGTTGAAACTGGCCAGATTAATTAGTTGATGATTGATAAGGTTAGTTTATATTTGCATACACTGGAAACTGGGACATTTATCTTTTCTAAAAAATTACAAAACAATGAGAGCAAATACAGATACGTAACCGAAGCACGTTTATCACTCTGGTTATATCTGGGAGGTTTAAATGAAGCGGAGTTTCAGCTAAGATTTCGCAAATGATGCCATCATGAATCGAGAAGTATGCAACAATTTTAAATGAAAAAATGTGTAGGAAGCAATGACTTATTAAACCCATTGTCGGACAGATGTGGCGTAAGCAGACTTTGATACTTGAATTCATGAATAGAACATTTAATAGCTATTGATTGTGCTTTGAATATTTAATCGAATGTCGAGGTTTGCCAAATAATACTTCTCTCTGTTCGACGAAACCACGTAAGCACTAATTAACTGTGACGATTCAGATAAATCTAGTATGAAATAGATTGTTTTAATAGAAATAGCACCTCTAATAATATTAACTACCGCTAGGTTGCGGGCAAGTGTCAAAAGATGGAATTCGATCCAAACTCTAAGCTTTGAAGGAATATTTTTTCCTATTCTTTCTGTTTACAGAGGATCTTTATTGAAATCGAGATTCAAATCACGATCGGCTATGCTATGAGGTCACCCACATCTTGACTTTCGTTTTGAAATTATGACAGTTTGTATGAAACTGAATCGATCCTGGAGAATCTTATAATCATCACTTTTTGCATGTTTAGTAAGGAAATCAGAAGAAGTTTACGAAAAAAAAATTTACGATTTCTTGGTTGTTGCCTGATATTGTTCGATGCGGATCTATAAGAATTAAAGAAACAAACCTGTTGCTTGAAGAACCTGTAGGCATATGGTTAAGTCCCTTTGCTCACTGTCAGTAATATCCAACTAATCTATTCTATGCCAATTATATGTGATAAAAAGAATTCTGAAACATAAACGAAAGTGTACTATGGCAGGAAAGAGTTTTCTCTTCAAAAATTGAAATTGATTACCAAAATAACTGGTTCTAAAATTTTGATCAGAAAACTCGAATATAATGTTATCACTTGTTTTCGTTTGACTTCGTGGAATTTCTGAATTGCACAAAATACTTTTTGATTGTTTTATCCAATGTTGTATATAGCTTAGTAATTTAGTGGAAGTAAATCCACCTCCGTGCAAATAATTTTTTCTTCCTAAACTGGCGCCTGTAACGTGGTTGGGTAATACATCGAATGCTCAAATTCTAAGATATTGTTTTCCCAAACCATTCCAGTACAATTCTGCTGCTTCATTGTTCTGACATGAATTTCTGTATAAAATGCTGTCTATTGTACAACGGTTTGCAGATGATTCAATATTTTCATATTATACTACACACTTAGGCAACAGTTCTAAACAGTGAACCTGAAATCCACCGATGCATATTTACGAATCCTACTATGGTAGTGTTTGAGGTCCTTTTCGTTGGCTCTCAGCGTCACGTGAGTTGGCGAGCTTCTAAATGATGCGAAACGCTTTAACGTAAGTTCTGCGGCAGAGAATTTAAATAGTCTTGTATCGTTGACCCTCGAGCGCCATTTTGGATCTCACCTCTCAGCTTTTGACGAACACTTATCTCATCTTAATTTGTTGGTGGTCTGTTTTCATATCCTTTCGTTCAGCAAATATTCTTTATTGGGATCGAATGTCGAATCACAATTAATCGCGCAAAAAGGACAATAGGCTCACGATCTCTGCTGTGTGGTTACCAATCCAAACAAATATACAGTCGTTTTTGAAAAGGCGAATGGATAATTCGGTCATTGAAGAATGCAATATTAGCGAGGTTTAGCGATGGTTTAAAGTTAACCTTCTGTGTAATTTTTAATAGCTATTTAGATTAACGTTTGAAAAAGTGTTAAAATAACGTTGATCCAAGCGACGTTCTTTTATAAATTTAGGTGCAATTTTTATTTATAAAATCTTTGTTTACTATTAAGCTAATAAATTCTGATAATTTAGATTAAAAGCTGGATTTTTGTAAAAAAACTATATATTTATGTAATACGATGCACGATACGTCGTAAAATTTTGTGCAGACGCACCCGCTGGAAGGTTAAACGATGGAAGAGAAACACGTAATAAAATATTTGTATTAAAAGCGAAAACGATTTAAATTTCATTGCAATTATGAAAAGTGTTACTGCAAATTACGTATAAAATTATCTGTAAAAAATTGTTAAAAATTCAGAGGAAATTGGGGAAAACAAATTCGTGTCACATAAAAGATGATTTTTTTTTAGTCTGAAGCTGGTACAAAAATATTTGTGCGATAATATTTTCTGAATTATTAAGTACAAAAATTATAATTATTTAAAATTAAAATTTTTGTCAAATTTAAAAATTCACGCCGAGGTCCATATTCCACCGTTTAAAGTATATTTGTCTCTAATTTAGAAACTTTATGTCCAATGATTTTTCTTGTAGAGTGTCAAAACTTACATACACATTCAATTTCATTATTAATAAAGAAGAGAAAAAAGAACAGCAGAGGGAATTTTGGTACCAATTAAATCTATTGAACATAAATTGATATTTACAGTTCCTTCAACATTTTTTTTTTAATTTGAAAATGTGACAGACATATATATATTATTGTAGTAGCCTCGCTTCAGTTGCGATAGCAGAAGACAAAATAATTAAAATCCCGCCTAAGCACCGTGCTATATCTTTAAAATGCAAGCCAAGTCTCGTGACTCTGAGAGCCAATGATAGGTGGCCTCATTCCCTTCTATGTAGTTCCGTAAATATGCATGTCCGATTCACAACAAAAATTTCATAAACTTTCATCTTTTTTTAAAAAAATGTTTGCAAAATTCAGACTTTCCAAAAAAGGCGATAGTATATTTTAAATATTACAACACATTTATAATCAAATCCTTAACATTTGGAATATCATTTATCTAAGAAGCCGGAAAGAATCTCTACTACATTGAATTAAATTATTTCCAGAGTGTTGATTCTATTTCACTCGACGTTCTTTAACCCTTAAATGCTCGATTTTTTCAAAATTTATTTCATATTTTTGACTTTCATTTGTTGACAAATACATGGGAAAAATACTATAAAAATTCTTTTTTGTTTTGAGTATGGATTTAGGCTGAAAAAACCAGTTTGTTACCCATCAACCATACCGGGCTTTAATTCAAAGAATTCTTGATAAAATTCAATAATATCAAATACAGACGAATTTTAAGAACTAATAATATGGACAGGAAATTTTCTTCAACCTTATAGAATAAAATCTGGTATTCTCAATCGCACAAAAAAAGCAAAATAGATGCAGCCTGAGGTGAAAATCAGTTTATTTTTAGTTTTTGATCAGCATTCAGGCTGCCATATTTATGTTGTAAATCTATTTAATAGCTTTTTCAGCATGTATTCTATTGGCGAAAACAGGTATTAGAGGTTCAGTCTCCAGATTTTAAAGTACAAAACTGGGAACGTTGCTTAAAGGCAATGCTGGACATTTAAGGGTTAAAACTTTCAGCTGCTTTAACGCATAAATGCAAAATTTAAACCGTGAAGTAAAAATTTAAAAAATATATATATCACATATTAGCAAATTTAATTCGCGAAAGTTTATTTGTGCTTACATATGAATTTTTTATATATGATTAACAATTGTAAGGAATAAAATCGCTTACTGTATTTTTCTGCTTATACAAGTCATAAGATCCGTCTTTTGTAAAAAAATGTATCATTATTACTGTATTAATGCTGTTGTCTTCAATAAACTACCTGAATCCACGTTTATGAATATTTTACATCGACTCTGGAACTCTTACATTCGACATTGAAATAATTAGACAAAGGATATTCAAACGTGGTAAATAAGAAGACGGCGAATAAATGATATCTACATTCGAGAATAACTTCGGATCATAGCACCATTTTGATTTTTTTCCCAATAGACAGTAATTTCCAATGTCGTACGCCGTTTCAAAGCTGAGACACAACTGAATATCTCTCAAAAATACTCAGGATACAAATCTGGCATGATCACATCATTCACAGGCTTGTTTATGTGCATTACATAAATCTCAAATTGTTTTGGTTTTCTTGATACATGAAAGCAATTCAAAATAACATCATGAAATGTTATTTCGCCAGTTATATAATCATTTCTCATGATATTAACTTCGCACCATGTCTTCATTAATCGTAATAATTTAAGGCACAAATTAGAAAGTTCCCTAGGTCTTCAGTAACATGGTATTTGAGTGCAATAAATTTCAGAAATGTTAGGGACAGTCTACTAACTGTCTTAAGAACTGCGATATTCTCGAAGGAAATATCCAGAGGAGTCTGAACCTCTCTGTTTATAGCATAAATACTAACTAGATCCGTTTTGCAGAAGCTCATAAGCAGTGTGATTTGACTTTCTAGTAAATGCCATATGTAAAGGAGTTTCGGATATATTGTTGGGAACATTTTTATCCAAGAAGAGTTAAGAGAGAGAGTGCTTAAAACAATTATAATAGGATGCTTATTAACTATTCATTATATTTTTACAAGTAAAAATTTTTTCTCAAAATGAAAAGTATTATTTTGAAGTGCCAAAATTATTTCTCAATTTTTAATACGGAAAGAATAAATGACAAATATCTGTACATTTGTGAATGAACTTTCCTTTAAAAAAATATTAAAATTTTAATTCATCTATTATTTTTAATGAGTGAAGTAAAAACAGATTTCTCTTCTCAATTTTAGTCAAATATATAAAAGATATCGAGCTCATGCATATTCTTCAATGATTCAGCAATTTTCACATTAGAAAATGCAACTACTAAACAAAAAATATCAACATTCGATAAATACTTCTTAAACAAATTAACCACGTCCAATGTCGAGAACAAATCTGCAAGATCTTTCACTTTCCCTTTGGCTTTTGCGTGTTTTTTCGAACAGGCATTCATTTGCAACATTGAGAACAAACTGAAACCTGGTATCTTCAGTAAGATTTCGATAAAAAATTGAGAGTACATACCTCTGACTAATCTCTTAACTACAGGTTTGTGTATCTGGAGTAGAAGATATTTGAAATCATTTTCATCAAAGTAATTACAGAAGAAATCATGCACTGTTATGTTGCCCGAAATAATATCGCCTCTCATATGGTAAACTTCATCACAACATTTATTAAAAAATTGCGATAACTGAGAAATAAGTTCCAATTTTCGCTTAAGATCGCTTGTTATGGAATACTTAAATGAAAAAAATTTCAGGATTAACATTACCCATTCATTCGTTAGACTATCCAAGCCATTTTTTATGAAAATATCCAACGGAGTCTGTCCCTTTTTATCCTCAGAATAAATACTGGCTCCAAGGAGAAGAAGCTCCACTTCATTAGAACTTGGCGGTAGAGAAAACGCCACATGTAAAGGAGATCCGGAAACATTGCATATATTTGGATCTGCTTTTTTATCCAACAAGAGTTTTGCAGCTTCTACTTGCTTATCCATAAATGCTACCATTAATCTAGTGTTACCCTATAAATCCCTCGCATTGCAATCTGTATATTCATGCTCTAATAGATACTTTATAATCCATGAATCGGGATCAAGAATGGTTGAACTGTCGTTTGAGAATCTCCTTACAGCGACGTGCAAAGGTGTTTCACCAAGGAAAGTCTTAGCATTGACCAAAGCCCCAGCCTGAAGTAGCTCAGTGACTACACTTTGCTGTGCTTTATCACCGCGTAGTGGAGTGCTGTGTAACTAAAGTGGTCATTCAAATCAACTTCAGCACCGCGTCTGATTAATTCTTGGACAGCTTTAATATTAATCTTCTGGCTCATAGCAGCTGCCTGTAATGGTGTAGACCCACTGATCGTTTCATAATTTGGATTTACTCCTAAGTCTAGCAGCTCACGAATTTCTTCCAAGTGATCATCACTTCGGACATATTGGGACAGTAAGAGTTCTAGAGAACCGTCCACGAGATGAAATGAAATCAATAACGAGTTTAAAAGCATATATTAATGACAAACATATGATTATATCGCTAGTTATGAGAGAAGTTTTCCAAGTCAAAAACAATAAAGACAGACTATATTTCTTTGCCTAAATATTTCTTAAAATCATTCGAGGCAAAATAAAAAAATTTCGGGTAAAAAGCTTCACTGGTACTGAGAAAAGTTAACATTTTCTAAAATTAGCAGTTAAGCAAAGTTGTGAAAAATGTTGCCAACAGGAAAAAAAAATTACGAATAAAATTTTAAACCGAATTTTAAGTGTGGTTAATCAAACGCAGCGCGAGAATGGTGAGAGACCATATCTTCACGATCGCAGAATATTATACCACATCTACATTTCATTAATTGGTTTGTAAATACTGCATGCATTCTATTCGACATAGTCTGTGCGCAAATTACTTATGTCAGTCTGAACACACGCCTCATGAAGCCACTATTGATAAAATCAAACTATTCATGTAATAATAATATTTTATTATTACCCTAATATTAATAATTTATTAAATAAAGATAATAACCTGCCCCTAATAACAATATTTTATTAATTGGTTTGCAAATAGTCTATTCGACATAGTCTGTGTGGAAACTACTTCTGTCGGTCTAAAGACACGTCTCATGAAGTCAATGTTAACGCCTTTCCATACGATTTTATTTAACCTATTAATTAGATGCCACAACCTATTTGGGATATTTTTTATTATTACAATCCATTTAAGATGGTAAAGTATACTTGAGACATTTAAGCGTGTCTAGAAGATTTTTGCATTAAAAATTAATAGTTACAATGACTTAAATACAGATTTAAATACAGGACACAATTCAAAGATTAATAAAAATACTAATAACGTTAAAAATACATTTTTTTAAATGAAAGCGCATTTAAAAAAGTTTTTTTCAGATAAGTAACGCACCGTTACGGTGGTGGTCGTGAATTACTGGAAATCTCCAATTTTTGAGAGCCATTATATGCGAAAATACCAAAGCTAGAAGAAAAATAAAAGCGTAATTTGTAGGTAATTTTACACTCTTTAATTTGCTAAATCAGTTGTAATTCGAAAACTGAAGGGTTTTTGAGATGTTGAAGGAAAACTAGAAAAGGAAACCTGAAAACGCACATAAGCTTCTGCTGATCGGTATCCATTGCGAATGGAAATCTCTCGCTGTAGCAAATTTTGAACGTTGTAACGCTCTTGGTACGCCGCCCCCCCCCCGATCTGAAAAAAAGCTTTTTAAAATGAGCATTCATTTAAAAGAAAACCGTAGTTGTAACATTTATATTTTTTTTTATTAATTTGTGAAATGTGTCTAACAATTCACGGACACGATGTATATGTCCCACTCACAATTTAAGATTACTACCGGGATGAAAATTGGGTGGAAAATCATAAAAATATGTCCAAGTTGTAGAACAAGAACAATTGTGCACATTTCATCATTAACCAGAGCCTATTTTTCTTCCAAAAGCCATTCTTTAATGAAGACTTTTGCTCTGTGCATGTACAGTGGCTCCCAAAATTGAGTAGGTACTTTTTATTTCCAAAATACTGAATGTCTCAGGAGCACGAGGCACATTGCATTTGGCTTCCCGCTTAGTGAAATACTTTCAGCTTTTGCCATTCGTAATTGTTTTTGTTTTCTTGCGAAGATTAAACACTCAGAAAGCTCTAAGAACATTTTGGAAGATTAGTTTCTCTTCTTAAATTTTCGTTTTTATATTTTGTCCACGATTTTTAATTTCATTAATCATTTTGATACTATTCACAACCAGAAGACCGAAATATTCTAATAAATTATAAACTTTGTTCTGTAAACACTTTGTTCACAGGAGTAACTTTCAAAAGTAAAAAAGTCCTTTGAGCGGAAAAAACTGAGAGGAAATGAATTATGAAACGGTCCGAAAAACTTCTCCTTTCAGAGTGCCGCGTATCAAGAAAAGAAGTGGTTTTAAGAAAAAGTTTTCCCGACTAATCTTGAACATGACGACTCTTACTAAGCATGGGACGATGTGTCCTGTGCTTTCAAAAAAAATTCCTGCTGTCAGTAGTAAGTACATTACTGTCAGAAGCAAGGTTACAACACACATCACATGTTACGAGATATCACATATCACGAATAATAATACATTTATTGCAATGACATTTTGCATACACTTGTCCACTACAATTAGACAACAAACATTAAAATCATTTATTAATTTTTATTCAAATTCCTAAATTAGATTAAAAGTTGTCAGAACATGACACCTGATATTTTCAGAATCGTTCTGCTAATAAAGAGTGTGGCCAAACCGTACATCTTTAGATTGCAACTGGAAACTCCAAGCAGAAAATGAGGTTGTTCATCAAAATTTGAAAACAACCTCATTAAAGAAAGCAACAACCAAATCAAAACAATCCCATTTTAGTACCAACGAGGATTATTTTAAATCCGCGATGCTTCTGGGAGGGTGTTGACGTCCTGCAAATGCTTTTTCGGTATGTTTACAAACTAGTTGATGAGACTATGATATTGAGATCCGGTGATATAGCTAGCCTCACCATTTAAAAAATACCATTTTTCTCCTGAATATCATTCAAGACCCGAGTTCTGCGTGGCCTCGCGTTGCCATATACCAAAAGGAATCAACACCAACAGTTGCTTTTTAAAAGCCTCGTGTAAGGTTTAAGAATTTATCGATTTTCATTAATATACAGTCATTATAATGCGGACCACCACCTTATGAAAATTTAACAACAATCACTCTGTGTACTGAATCTCTGCTCTCCAGCAAAGAAGACAAGTCTTTAATTTTTCCGTTCCCAAGGTGGGTGTTCCTGGCTCCATAAAAATCGGGCTCTGATGGAAATGCATACTAGCGGTCACCGGGGGAAAAGCCCAAATCAGCTAGGTATCTGTGGATTGTTTGTTTAAAACATATTGTTCCAGTAACAACAGTTAGGTCCCAAGAGAGTTCCCCCTACTGTTATTTAACTATATAAGAGCACATTTAATGGCACATATCGATCATCCGCCGGCGTACGACGTTTTTTGTGGTGTCACTTCTAGTTTAAATTTGTTCAATAACCTAAATATCACTTTTCGGGAAATATTCGAGAAAAAAGAATTCCATTCAAAAACTCAATTATTCCCTTAACAGTAAGGTGACCAACTTTTAACCTCCAACAAAAGGAAGACACAAATAAATTGAAGTTAAAAATATTATAAATAATAGAAGCATCTAATTCATTGCAACAATAATACAGAATACACTGTAATATTATAAATGCATAATAAAAAAATTTGTAACATCACTTTTTGCACTTTTCGAGGAAGGACAAAACTTAGAAAATGAGGACTTTCCTCGCTAAAGGAGGACGGTTGGTCTCTTTACTTAACATTGATGCCTGATCTTGCTTCGAATTAAGGCACTTTTACACTTATGATTTAAAATTAAGTTATTCATGGACGTTATATTTCGATACAAAAATCACAGGTAATCTATTAACATCACAAATGTTTTATGGGTTATTAATTGAAGAAGAGTAATTTAATTAGACGGTACAAAAAATTACACTGTTAAGGGGTTAAACACAATTCTCAAAGGAACCTTACCAACAATCTTCGTGGCTCAGTTGGTACAGCATTTGCTTGTTAGTGAAATCATTCTTGGTTCGAATCTCAGCCAAAGCAGGGTTCAAGGACTAATATTTTAATTCTAAAATGTTCTTGTTATTTTTATTTATGTTTATGAATTTATGGATCTTCCTTTACCATTACCATTTTAACTCTTTGAACCCGGCTAGAGTGAGAATTCAAGTGCCTCGAAAACTGTAGTAAATATTCATTCAAGAAATTAGAATGAAATGCTCCCTTTTTTCTACAGGAATTCCAGGAGGACGACACACTCGGTTGCGCGAACAATTGTCAACAAAGTAAGGAATTAATTTTCTCTCTTAAAATTCACCCAGGCGACAGATACCGCCCGAGTCCGGCCTGTGTCGAATGAGTAGTTAGGGCTCATAGGGTTAAATGAATTATTCTGGAATATTCCTTAAATATGCAAATACCGAGTCCTTAAAGTTGAAAGATGAAACTTTGTATTTCTAGTTGATTCGAAGTAATAAACTGACTTCTCCTTTAATTGTAATCTACATTTCATTGCAACTTCATGACAAAACTTTAATTCTGATTGGCAATGCTATTTAAGTTTGGAACTAATTTATTAGCTGGAAATCAAATGCTTTTAATCAACTTTTCTGTAGCAAATTATTTTCTCAATCTTCCCTTCGACATGTAATTAATGAGAGCGCTTTTAACTTTTGGAGTTAAAGTAAGAGGTTCTACACTCGCATTTTCCAACTTCATCTGGTTTTCAAAACTTTCAAGTAACCTCTCCAGAAATATAAGAAAAATTCGACAAAAAAATCCACTCAAAACTCACTTATTTCCCAAGTTTCGTTAATAAAACATCCTATCTCAGTGAGATATTATTTTAAAGCGCATTCAATTTTCAAAATATCGAATATCCTACGAAAACGACTCTAGTTGTATCTTGGTAGGCACTTAGTGAATGCTTTTAACTCTTCCATCTGTAATGGGTTTTCCTTCAGCGAGTGCATTAAACATTTTGAAACTCCGAGGCCATATGCCAATAAAGTGAAAGATTTCCTTTCGTTATTTCTTCGGGACTGCCTTTATTCTCGTTTTTAAACTTCATAAATTGTTTCAATTAAATACAAAGCCAAAGACTGAAAAATTTGAATTCAAATATAATCTTATTCTTTGCAGAGAAAGTAAACTGTGGAACGCCAAACTATGAATTAGAATAAGTAGACTCCAATTAAATGAATTCACCGTGAATAAATTAATTAAGATTTTATTTTCAAATGTGGCATTTAAAGAACTTAAGAAATCCTGAGAAGAATTGCAAAGGATAGTTTGTTTTCATTCTTTAATACCCGATAGAAATTAAATTCTTACAAAAAGCGTTTGCGGTTATACTTACTCGAATTCAAATTACGAATATACGCTTTGTTAAATTATTATAGGCGTGCAGAGATCACAACTTAAGCTTATGATGTATAAATATCTACTACAGATTATTATAAAAGTGATTTTCTCTTTTCTTTTACACAGGAAAACTTGTTTTCTTATAGCTGCGTACAATTACCATTTGCTATTTTTTCCGCTCTACTTGAATCGTTTAGTCAGTTGTAATTAAGATAACGTACTATTTAGAAACTGTACATATGCTATTCCGAGATGAACCTGATAATTTTGAAGCCCAGTGGTATGGCGAGTATGACACTTGAGTCGATAACTCCTTTTCCAAATTTCCGTACCACATAAATGGAAGAACTTTTAATCTCGGTGGATTTTACCCCTTTGCTTACAACAATGTGTCTGACACGTGCATCGAATTACAGAAGTTTTATTTAAATCGTATTTAAGTGAAAATAACAATTAACTTTAAATACAAAAATCACTTGTACACACTTAATTGTCTCAAGTATCCTTTACTGTCTGGAATAGATTGAAATAATAAAAAAAATTCCGAAATGGGGTGGTGTCATCTAATAACGAGGCTAAATAAAATTGTAGGGAAAGAGGGATTAAAGAGCTCGTAGCCCATATATTCTGTGGATAATAGGATTTGTATGAGGCACATATTAATTTTTATGAAACATGGAAATTTTTTACTATATTATTTATATAAATACCTCATTTTTTCCAACACAATCTGTCAAACTATTTAAATAGAATACATAGGTGTATTTCGTGAAAATGTTCTTTCATATAGTCGCTTTTGTGTCATTTAAAAAAACACATTTCTTAGGCAGTATTTGTTTCCTATATGAAATATTTTTATAATCAAGTTTCTATTTGGTAATGTAATCATGTGTCGATACTTAATAATTCAGTCTCCTCCTCTAGATTCTTTTTACTGTTTCTTAGATCCTAAACAAGAAAAATGAAGACGCCAGTCCTTTACCACTGCATTTTTACTAGTGCAAAACACTTCTTGCTTCGCAATTCATTTAATTTTTCACATTCAAGAGTACAAGGCCAATTCTGCGTATTCAGAAATGGTATTTGCAAAGCATGAGCTTAGTGCTAAATCCTCTCATAACAATTATCTGCCTATCAAATGAGGCAAACTGTTAACAAAGCAACCTTAGTTCTATTTACTAAACCATGAGAAAGCATTCATTCTATACGATTACACCAGCCTCGTCGCTGAGACACAAACCGTAAAAAAATGACGGGAGGTTATCTTTTTCAAACAGCCGGTGATGCTAAAGGCCTAGAAATACTTCACTCGCGTGACTCCTTTGTTTCTGGAAGTTGTTCTCAATTCTCTTTTGTTTTCAACTCAATCACGAAATATCGCTTGCGAAAACATAGCAAGAGAGAGCGTCAGCCAATTATGCGCGCGCACCTCATACATGTGACGTCACCAATTCATGCGTATTTTTGCCCAACTTTTCGAAT
>BGPR01000686.1:48482-95612 GCA_013235015.1 Araneus ventricosus
AAATCAGGTTAAAATTTGTCAGAACATGACACCTGATATTTTCAGAATCGTTCTGCTAATAAAGAATGTGGCCACCCCGTATAGTTTTAGATGCCTTACAACTGGAAACCCCAAGCAGAAAATGAGGTTGTTCATCTAAATTTGAAAACAACCTCATCAAACAAAGTAACAACCAAAACAAAACAATCCCATTTTGGTAACAACAACGATTATTTTAAATCCGGGATGATCCTGAGAGGGTGTTACGTCGAGCAAATGCTTTTCCGGAATATTATCAAACTAGTTGATGAAACTATGATATTGAGATCCGGTGACATATCTGGCCACAAGATTTGAAAAATACCCTCTTCTCCAGAATATCATTCAAGACCTGAGTTCTGCGTGTCCTCGCGTTGCCACATACCAAAATGAAATGAACACTAACAGCTTCGTTTTAAAAGCCGCGTGTAAAGTTTAAGAAATTATCGATTTTAATTATCAAACAGTCATTATAACGCTGACCAACACCTGATGAAAATTTAACAACAATCACTCTGTGTATTGAATCTCTGCTCTCCAGCAAAGAAGACAAGTCTTTGATTTTTCCGTTCCCAAGGTGGGTGTCCCTGGCTCCATTAAAATCGGGCCCTGAAGGAAATGCATACTACCAGTCACCTGGGGAAAAGTCCAAATCAGCTAGGTATCTTTGAACAGTTTGTTTAAAACATATTGTTCCAGTAACAACAGTTTGGTCCCAAGAGAGTTCCCCTACTGTTATTTCCCTATATAAGAGCACATTTAATGGCACATATAGATCATCCGCAGGCGTGCGACGTTTTTTGTGGTGTCACCTCTAATTAAATTTGTTCTAAAACCTAAATATCACTTTTCGGGAAATATTCGAAAAAAAAGAATCCGTTCAAAAACTCGATTAATCCCTTAACGTTAGAGTGACCAACTTTTAACCTCCAACAGAAGGAAGACGCAAATAAATTGAAGCTCAAAAATATCATAAATAAAAAGAAGCATTTCATTCATTACAGCAATAATACAGAATACACACTAATATTATAAATGCATAATAAAAACATTTGTAACATCACTTTTTGCACTTTTCGAGGAAGGACAAAACTTAGAAAATGAGGACTGTCCTCCCTAAGGTAGGACGGTTGGTCTCTTTAGTTAACAGTGATGCCTGATCTTGCTTCGAATCAAGGCACTTTTACACTTTTAATTAAAAATTAAGTTATTCAAGGACGTTATCTTTCGATACAAAAAATCACAGGTAATCTATTAACATCGCAAATATTTTATGGGTTATTAATTGAATCAATACGACAGTACATACCCAAAACAGAAGGAGTAATTTAATTAGACGGTACAAAAATTACACTGTTAAGGGGTTAAACACAATTCTCAAAGGAACCTTTCAAGAAATCTTCGTGGCTCAGTTGGTACAGCATTTGCTTAATAGTCAAATCGTTCTTTGTTCGAATCCCAGCCATGGTAGGCGTCAAGGACTAGTATTTTAATTCTGAAATATTCTTGCTATTTTTATTTATGTTTATGAATTTATGGATCTTCCTTTACCATTATCATTTTAACTCTTTGAACAAGCCTAGAGAGAGAATTCAAGTGCCTCGAAAACTGTAGTAAATATTCATTCAAGAAATCAGAATGAAATGCTCCCTTTTTCTACAGAAATTCCAGGGGGACGACACACTCGGATGCACGAACAATTGTCAACAAAGAAAGGAACTAATTTTCTCTCGTAAAACTCACCCAGGTGCCCGAAACCGTCCGAGTACGGCCTGTGTCGAATGATTCAGGTTAGGGCTCATAGGGTTAAATGAATTATTCTGGAATATTCCTTAAATATGAAAATACTGAGTCCCTCAACTTGAAAGTTAAAACTCTTTATTACGAGATGCTTCGAAGTAATAAACCACCTTATCCTTTAATTGTGATATACATTTCATTCATCTTCATGACAAAACTATAATTCTGAGTGGCAATGCTATTTATGTTTGGAACTAATTTATTAGCTGGAAATCAAATGCTTTTAATTAACTTTTCTGTAGCAAAATATTTTTTCAATCTTCCCTTCGAAATGTAATTAATGAGAGTGCTTTTAACTTTTGGAGTTAAAGTAAGACGTTCTACGCTCAAATTTTCCAGCTTCATCTGGTTTTCAAAACTTTCAAGTAACCTCTCTAGAAATATAAGAAAAATTCGAAAAAAATCCACTCAAAACTCACTTATTTCCCAAGTTTCGTTAATAAAAAACTCTATCTCAGTGAGATATTATTTTAAAGCGCATTCAATTTTCAAAATATCGAATATTCTACGAAAACGACTCTAGTTGTATCTTGGTATGCAGTTAGTGAATGCTTTTAACTCTTCCATCTGTAATGGGTTTTTCTTCTGCGAGTGCATTAAACATTTTGAAACTCCGAGGCCATATGCCAATTCAGTCGAAGATTTCCTTTCTTTAATTCTTCGGGACTGCCTTTATTCTCGTTTTTAAACTTTATAAATTGTTTCATTTAAATACAAAGCCGAAGACTGAAAAATTAGAATTGAAATATTAACTTTTCTTTGCAGTGAAAGTAAACTATGGAACGCCAAACTATGAATTTATTAAGAATATGTAAACTAAAATTAAATGAATTCACCATGAATAAATTAAGAGCTTATTTTCAAATGTGGCATTTCAAGAACTTAAAAAATCTTGAGAAGAATTGCAAAGGATAGTTTCTTGTTTTCATTCTTTAATACCCGATAGAAATTAAATTCTTACAAAAAGCGTTTGCGCTAATACTTACTGGAATTCAAATTACGAATATACGCTTTGTTAAATGATTATAGGCGTGCAGAGATCCCCACTTAAGAGTTTGGTGTATAAATATCGACCAGAGATTATTATAAAAGTGATTTTCTCTTTTCTTTTACACAGAAAAACTTGTTACTTCATAGCTGCGTACAATAACCATTTGCCATTTTTTCCCCTCTACTTGACTCGTTTAGTTAGTTGTAATTAAGATAACGTACTATTTAGAAACTGTACATATGATATTCCGAGATGAACCTTGTAATTTTGAAGCCCAGTTGTATAACGAGTAAGACACTTGAGGCGATAAATCCTTCTCCAAATTTCCGTACCACATAAATGGCAGGACATTTAATCTCAGTGGATTTTACCCCTTTGCTTACAACAATGTGTGTGACACGTGCATCGAATTACAGAAGTGTTGCTATTTAAATCCGTATTTAAGTCAAAATAACAATTAACTTTAAATACAAAAATCACTTGTACACACTTAATTGTCTCAAGTATCCTTTACTGTCTTGAATAGATTGAAATAATAAAAAAAAGTCCCAAATGGGGTGGTATCATCTAATAACGAGGCTAAATAAAATTGTAGGGAAAAAGGGATTAAAGAGCTCGTAGCCCATATATTCTGTGGATAATATGATTTGTATGAGGCACATATTAATTTGTATGAAACATGGAAATTTTTTACTATATTATTTATATAAATACATTATTTTTTCTGACACAAACTGGAAAACTATTTAAATAGAATAGATAGGTGTATTTCGTGAAAATGTTCTTTAATATAGCCGATTTTGTGTCATTTAAAAACTCAGATTTTTTAGGCAGTATTTGTTTCTTATGTAAAATATTTTTATAATCAAGTTTCTATTTGGTAATGTAATAATATGTCGATATTGAATAATTCAGTTTCCTCCTCTAGATTCTTTTTACTGTTTCTTAGATCCTAAACAAGAAAAGTGAAGACGCCAGTCCTTTTACCACTGCAGTTTTACTAGTACAAAACACTTATTTCTTCGCAATTCATTTAATTTTTCACATTCAAGAGTACACGCCCTATTCTGCGTATTCAGAAATGGTATTTACAAAGCATGAACGTAGTGCTAAATCCTCTCATAACAATTATCTGCCTATCAAATGAGGCAAACTGTTAACAAAGCAACCTTAGTTCTATTCACGAAACCATGAGAAAGCATTCATTCGATACGATTACACCAGCCTCGTCGCTGAGACATAAAACTTAAAAAAATGAAGGGAGGTTGTCTTTTTCACACAGCCGCTGATGAACTACTTCACTCGCGTGACTCCTTTGTTTCTCGAAAATGTTTTCAATTCTCTTTTGTTTTCAACTCAATCACGAAATATCGCTTGCGAAAACATAGCAAGAGAGAGCGTCATCTATTAGTGCGCGCGCTCCTCATGCATGTGACGTCACCAATTCATGCGTATTTTTGCCAAACTTTTCGACTCGGTAGTCGCTGAACCACAATTCCGATTTTCAAAATGATTTTTTGGAACTTCTGTTGCTACAATTTATCTCTAAAATAAGACATTAGTTATGTTTTTAACATATGTAGTTAGCGAGATATAGAGGATCTCCCTTCAACGTTTTTATGGCGTTTTGGAGTGTGAATCAAATTCCTTCCCGAGATCCGTATGGGAGAAACGCAGTTCTACGTTAAAACCAAACAATCATGAATTTCGAATGGGAAGGAATAATCAATTGTCTTGCAAATTCTCTCAAAAGTCTAATTACCTGCAAGTGCAACAAAAATAAATCTCAATCGCAAACAATTAAAACAATAGGGATTTTCATCATTATCTAATTCATGATGACAATTTTCCAGAGGTTGATAGGAAGCGATCATCTCTTGCAAGACGTTCTACCAAGAAATGGGTTAAGAAATCTAAGAACTACGCCACAATTCCTGGTCTCAGGAGGATGTATTTCTATGTTCTATTATTCGGTAGACACAGAAATTGCATCTGTGGCATTAGAACAATGATAGAGAGAATTATTTTACACGGGTGAGATTGTATGTATGTTTATATGGGTTAAAAATTGTTTATTATTGAGATCTTCAATGACTTGCTTTATAACTGGGGAATTTCCAAGCAATCTTTCTTATTAGTTGCTTTATTTGTGTTTTTGGTTTCTTTCATTCATATAACAGAGGAATAACATTCGACTGAAAGGCTGAGTGAAAAAATGAAAAGTCTTGGACTTTCATTACAACAATAAAAACATAAAATATTTTTTTTTTAATTTGTTAAAGTTGGGATCAAATTCTACAATAAAATTTTTATAATTGAAAAGATATTTTTAGAATTTCAAAATGATATAGAAAACATTCTTTTGCGTTAAATTTTAATTGACATTGGACGGAAATATTAAAACACTGAACGGAAACAAAATTGGTATCATGGAAAAGCTGAAGAAAATTTTTTATAGAGATGTAGAAATCGTTTTTGAGAAATAATTTTGTCCGCAGTTATTGAGGAAATACATTACAAATTTTCTAAATTTTTATTTAATTAAAATTTTGAAAACCTATTTTTTAATGACCATCTACCACCCTTGAAATCGCAACGTTCCAAATTTGGTAACTATGGGTCTAACGGTCTGCAGTGTAGAGCGCTGCATTCTATGCGTAATGCGCATGAATTCTAAATCATGCAATTAACAGGAAGTGTGCCGGTTTTAAAATACTTCTATGCTAAAGAGTTTTAAACATTTAACAGCGTGCAATATTTTTGAAATTATAAAGTCAGAGTATGGAAACCAACTAATTGAACAGATAATTCGATGCAAACATGAAACAGACTTTATTAAAAAAAATATTTCACATCTATGAATATGTTAAAATATTTGTCGGAATTTAGAACAGATCCTTCGTCAAATAAATGCGATGCAAACATGTAAAAGTTAATAAAATTTATCCTCTGAAGCTCTCATAATATGTAGACAAGTAAAATTACAAAAAGAAACTCTTCAGTTAATGACATTAATATAAATTACAGCTTCAATAAAAATGCTTATCTGGGTACTCTTCCCACGAATCTGTTAAATAACATTCATGTTCACGAATAGTTAGCATAGACTCATCGATCTGCACACTACTAAATATCACAATTAAACGAAATATATCTAAAATCGATAAATAATCATATAGCAGGCTCAACCTAACAACTTCCGAGAATGCAGTAGGATGCATCTTCTTGCAATCCCTATCATCGCAGTTCTTTTTACAATACTTCTGGACAACGGCAACTTTCAATACTGCAGACAAATTCGACTTGGATATGCGATGCAATATATAACAAAAATATTCTGGATAAAGACCAGTAATTATCCTCTCAACAACAGGTTTGTATATCTGCAATATAGGATTGCGAAAGCTATATATAGGAGCACTTTTACAACAGAAATCGAAGACTGTCAATTCGTCTGCGATAATATCGCGTTTCATATGGTTTATTTCGTCGCAGCATCTGCTCAGGAATTGTGCTAACTCCGGAATCCTCAATACTTTTTTCATCAAAAGTCCATTTATATGATAGTTAAAGGTGATTACCTTTAAAAAAATACGCCGGAAATGAAACGGCCCAGAATTTATGATAATATTCAGTGGAGTTTGGTCAGCAGAATTCATTTTAAGAAGACTAGCCCTCTTCAGAAGAAGCAAGACTACAATATAAGGGCATTTATTTTTAGGAGCAAGTGCCATATGTAAAGCAGTTTCTCCATACAAGTTAGAATCGTCTAGTGTCGGTTCTTGGTTCAACAACAGCTTCACAATTTCTATATTTTTATCTTTAACAGCCCGCATTAGTGGTGTTTCGAAAGCTAGATCCTTTATGTTGACATTTATATGTTTATGATCCAACAGCTTTTTGACGATCCACAGATCAGGAACTTGAGCGTGCGGGGGGATAACACCAAAACGGACAGTTTGCGAATAATTGTTATTGACTGAGTAATGCAGGGCTGTCTTTCCGAAAGAATCCCGACTGTTGATGCGAATTCTGGACTGCAAAAGTGCTTCGACAACTCTTCGTTTTCGAAAGATCACCGCGATATGGAGAGGTTTAAATAAAAAGCAGTCGCATCTATTCGCATCAGCACCGACTTTAATCAACTCTTTAACGATTCCTATATTATCTTCGGTACTCTTCGCTGCTTCATGAAGTAGTGTCTCTCTGTCTGAATTTTCAAAATTCGGATCCGCACCTCTGGCCAATAACTTTCGTACCAACGCAATATTGTCGTCACTTTTAACCAGTTCGTGCAACGATTGCTTTACGTTATAGTCCATGAGAAGCGAAGATAGATACTCTTACAAATTACAAATATATGTTGAAACTGGCCAGATTAATTTGTTGATGATTGATAAGGGAGTTTATATTTGCATACCACTGGAAACTCGGACACTTATCTTTTCTGAAAAAATACAAAACAATAAGAGCAAATACAAATACGTAACCGAAGCACGTTTACCACTCTGGTTGTATCTGGGAGGTTTAAAAAGAAGCGGAGTTCAGCCAAGATTTCGCAAATGATGCCATCATGAATCGAGAAGTATGTAACAATTTTAAATAAAAAATGCATAGGAAACAATGACTTATTAGACCCAATGTCGGACAGATGTAAGGCAGACTTCGATGCTTGAATTAATGAATTGAACAATTAATAGCTAATGATTGTGCTTTTAATATTTAATCGAATGTCGAGATTTGCTAAAGAATAAGCTTCGTTCGACCTAACCACATAAGCACTAATTCACTGTGACGGTTCAGCTATTATGAGATTGATTGTTTCAATAGAAAAATCATTTGTAAATAATATTAACTACCTCTAGGTTGCCGGCAAGTGTCAAAGGAAAGAGTTACGTACCAGTAATGCTGAAAAGGCAACTTATCAAACCAACATGGAATTCGATGCAAACTCTAAGTGTTGAAGGAGTATTTTTTCCCCATCCTTTCTGTTTACAGAGGATCTTTATTGAAATCGAGAGGCAAATCACGATCGGCTATGCTATGAGATCACCCACATCCTGACTTTCTTTTTGAAATTATGGCAGCATGTATGAAACTGTATCGGTCCTGGAGAATCTTATAATCATCACTTTTTGTATGTTTAGTAAGGGAAATATGACGAAGTTTAGGAATAAAAAGAATTTACGATTTCTTGGTTGTTGCCTGATATTGTTCGATGCGGATCTAAAAACACTAAAGAATAAACCTGTTGCTTAGAGGAACCTGTGGGCATATATTTAATTCACTTTGATCACTGTCAGTAATGGCCAACTAAGCTATTCTATGCTAATTGTATGCGATAAAAAGAATTCTGAAACTTAAACGAAAGTGTACTATGACAGGAAAAAGTTTTCGCTTCAAAAATTGAAATTGATTACCAAAACAAGTAATATAATAAAACATTTTTAAGTCAATTCTTACTTAGGTCAACAAAGAAAAATTTATTTTAGAATGTTGTTTCTCCCATATACAACTAAAATTAATTAATTAAATTTAATTAATGAATTAATAATTGAAAAAAACTGTATTAACATCAAGTGTCATTGCATACGCCCCACGTTTTTCGTTTTAAATCTGTATGGGGATAGAAGAAATTATTTTATACTTTTTAGTCCGTTTTAGAAACGTGGTAGATTAAAATTTTTATTTTATTTAAATAATTATTTTCTACTTTTTAGTCTTGTGTGTGTGAAATTTTGCAATCGATTTTAAACATCTTTCTGAGATTATGACGGAGACACGTGGCAAATTTCATCTTTATTTCAGTTTCTCTTCACCTGATCATAAATAAAAAAGTTGTTATTTTCCTGAAAAATTAAGTTACGTGACGCAGAGACCTTCGAGATATAATAAAAAACGTACTGCGCATGCGCAAAGATATGGCTAAAATATGGGGGTGCTTCGATAATTCCATGGGCCATCCATATACCCAAGAACTATGTCTGTAGTTTTCGAGATATAATGAAAAACGTACTGCGCATGCGTCATGCAAAATATGAAATGACAGACAAACAGACAGACAGACACACAAGAAAGCGAATTAATATTGCATTGTCATCTAGTTCTGAGCTATGTTTAAAGTTTCAAGTCTCCAGCTCATTGGGAATTTAGTTTAAAATCGATTGCAAAATTTGAACAAGATTATATATATATATTTATATATATATATAGAGAGAGAGAGTATAAATCGAAAAATGAAAGAGTATAAAATGTGAAATGAAAAACGCAATAAATATATAATAATATAAATAATATATATATATATATATATATAACAAATACGAAACAAACATAGCAGAAATGTAAAGGCAACATATACAAAATAAACATTCATAAAACAAAATGTCAAGAAAAAAATCTGCGGTAAAAAAAAGCCAAAAGTGGAATATATATATAAAAGGGGAAGATAAAAAATATATAGAAAAATATAACACAAACGCAACGAATGCGCAAAAATGCCGCAATTCACGAAGATTTGTGGAGAATATATCAATATCATTAAAGTCAAAAAATGTTAAAATAAAATGGAGAGACTGTAGTAAATCGGTAAAAGCGTATAGATGCTCATCAGGGTAAGTAAAATCTATACGAACCGTTAAAAAATTAGTGAAATCATAATGTTTTCTGCGAACAGTGTTGGCATATAGCTGAAAAACACTGTCCTTTACCCCGAACATTATGATAAACCAAGAATTTGAATGAAATACAAATAAAAGAAATGCAAATAAATATAGAGGAAGAGTGTGAACTAATAGTAGGAATTGAATAACTGGTTCTGAAATTTTGATCAGAAAATTCGAATATAATGTTATCGCTTTTTTCTCGCTTGACTTCGAGGAATATCTGAATTAAATGCACAAAATTCGTTTTCATTATCTTTTTATTGTTTTGTCCATTGTTATATATAATAGCTTAGTAAATTAGTGGGATTAAATTCTCCCCCATAGAAATAATTTTTTCTTCCTAAACTGGTGCCTGTTGCGGGGTTGGGTAATATATCGAATGCGCAAATTCTGAGATATAGCTGTTTTCCCAGGATAAAGCTGCATTCCAGGAACACTCTACTGCTTCATTGTTCATGGAATTTTGTATAAAATGCTTCTATTTTGTGCAACGGTTTGTAGATGATTCAATACTTTCATATTATACTACACACTTAGGCAACAGTTCTAAACAGTGAACCTGAAATCCATAAAATGGTAGATGGTTGCCAATCGAAAAACTGCGTCCAATTATTTTATTTTGATAGTTCTTATCTGTTTAGTTTTATAGCTAAACGTCATGTTATGAGGCTACACGAGCGATATTGTGGAACTCACCTCGCAACTTTTGACGAACATGATCTCATCTAAATGTGTTGATAGACTTTATTCATATCCTTTCTTTCACAAATATTCTTCATTGGACTCGAATGTCGAACCACGATTAAGCTCACGAAAACGACAATAGGCTCACGATCTCTGCTATGTGGTTACCAATCCAAACAAAAATACAGTTATTTCGAAAAAGCAAATGAATAATTCTATCATTGAAGAATGCAATAGAATGCTAGTTTTGCGATGTTTTAAGGTTAAGCGATGAAGCATTGCGTTTAACGATTCATTTATTTTTGGACCTAATTGTAACATTTTGGCAACTACTGTGATTTTCATCCGTTACCGTTTGAATGAAAGGGAAAAATTAATGAATAAAAAGAATTAACGACTCATCAGTTACTGCCTGGCAATCTGGATCTAAGAAAATAAGGAAACATAAAGGAAATACTTGTAAATAAGAATCCATGTGGATGCGATTTGTTCAATTTATTTAACCTCATAACAGAATTTTTAACGTACGAATACGTTCCTCCCATTGGAGTCTCAGGAAAGAAATTGATTCTCACGCCAAAACGCCACAAAACTTGGTATGGGAGATCCTCTACGTCTCGGTAACCACATATGTTGAAAACATAACTAATGTCTTATTTTAGAGATAAAAGGGTAACAACAGAAGTTACAAAAAAAAACTTGCTTAAGCTTAAAAACTTACGAGAAACTTCGAGAAACAAAAGAGTCAAGCGAGTAAAGTAGTCCTACGCCTTTAACAACAGCGGCTGTTTGAAAAAACAGCCTACCGTCCTTTTTTTTCTTAACTATCTAATTACATAGCACCTTCTATTTGGAGAATGGGTTGTCATTTTAATATATTTGAGGACTTAAAGGACAATTAAAATGTTTATGGAATACACGCAATTTTTGTATCGAATAATAACGTCTGTGAACGTTTTGTTTAGTTATATTGATGTCCCGTTTTGAAGTAGCACTAAAGCAATTTTGGGACGGACCTAGTTATTGAACCGTGTACAAATGACGAGAACGACACCTGATCTGGAACCCCCTCTCCAAACCTCGCACCACACCAGAGGGAAGACATTGGCCCCCTACGTATGATTTAACTCGCAACTGGCCTCATAGACGGCGGATTTTCAATGGAATCGGGTTTCAAACCTGGAGCCCTCCGACCCCAAAGTCGAGACCTTACCTCCAATTCACCCCATGTGTGAATGACTTTTAGTTTATAAGTTTACAATTGCGATAATTCGATGGCGCAGGGCATACGGGCAAACATTTAAATTTTTAATGTCTAACAAGCCATGAGCTACGGTGGTCTCGGCTTTGTGTCCAGAGCGTCGTGTGTTTAAGGTCCGATCCCACAGTAGCTCAGCTTTTTGTACGGGGCTGGCGCATGCAAAGCCCACAGAGGGTCAAACGTTCGTCAGCTGGTGTGGAGTGGAGTGGAAGTTTGGAGAGCCATTGTCGTATCAGGTGCCGCATAATCTGACCACTGTTCAAAAATATGAGGTCCGTTCTGAAACGGCAACCTCAAAACGGGACGTAATTATATAACAAAGACTAAGTGGTCAAGCCAAATGTACGGTTAACCTGGAGTCTACGCTGCCGACTTACTTTTTCTGTCTTAGGATCGCCAACTCTTTGCCACCAAGAATCGAGATGAGAGAAAATTTGTTTTGGCTGTGCAATGATGTTTTCAATGAGTGGCATGCGCGGAAATTAATCTTTTCTTCGGAATTTTGCTCGTCACGCTATACTGCACCTCGTTTCGATTGAACTGTTTTATTCATCTCTTCGATGTGATTGGTCGATAAATTCGAATTTCAATAAAACTTCGTTTGGAATTCTTCGGTTTTAATATCGGTTCAGTGCTGTGTATGCTATTCTGTGTGTTTTATTTCTCAATGAATAAGCGAAGATACTAGTATTCCGTTATGCTGAAAGCGAAGCCGCTGATAATTTTTAAAGTTAAAAAATTTGCGCGGTATACTCTTGAAATGCCACAGGCATTGTGAGCGGAAATTCTCGTTTTCGTAATTTTTTAAAAATCTGGATCTAACATTCAAAGAAAAAGCGTAGCTACTAGTTTCCTGCTATGCTGAAAGCGAAGCCGCTGATGTTTTTTTAAGTTAAAAAAATGCCCGTGACACACTTGAAATGCCGCAGGCATTCCCTGCTCAATCTCCTTTTCAGGTGACGCATGCGCAAGACAGCAATAAAAAGCACACTGCACATCCAAAACAGCATTTGGCGACGGCAAATAAATTGCGCCAAGAAATATTGGCGAGAAACAGGTGTGCAACGTAAACTCCAGGTTTACCGCAAGGGCGATTTGTCATAAGCATTACATATATTATTTCAATCGTTCCTCTTAAAAGTAACGCTTTAGAATTAATATCGGTCTGTCAGCGACATCCCATATGAGTGGAGTTCCTCCGTATGCACCGACTGCATTAATATCTATATTTCCATGATGCATTAACATTCTGATTGCATCATATCAGGAATACGGGGAACTTTCTGTCGACAGAAACACGTCGGACGAAGAAATTTGTACCCGCGATTGTTGATGGCATAATGAAGAGCTGTATTTCCAGAAGTCGCAGTATTGATGTCAGCTCCAGCAACAGTGCGTCGACCATCTCGTGTTTCCGACGAAGCGCTGCATAATGTAGCGACGTATATTCTGTTCTGTTAACCAAATTTACATCAGCCCCAGCGCTGATTAATTCTCTGATGATTTTAATGTTGATCATGATGCTTAAACCTGCTGTTTGAAGTGGCGTATTACCAAACACATCTTGTAGGTTTGGACCAATTCCTTCAGAAAGTAACTCACGAATTCTCTCCAGATGATAATCACTTTCGACGAGGTTATGTATCATATTCAAGCAATGGCCCTCCATAGTAATTATAGATAAAAATCAAATTCAGAAGGAATACTTTAAAATTAATTAGTCGAATCTATGAATAGCATTCAGAGAAAATCTTTTCATGATCAAAGTAACTTTATGAACGTTAATGCTCTGAGCAATCAAACTTTTAAACTTCAAACACTAAGTACAAAACACACAGTGCAAATTCTTCACTAGTAGTAGTGGAAGTATTTGAGATGTATGCTCGCCTCACACTAGTAATTTAACTTAATTTACGATTGTCTGGAGGTCGTGACAGTCAATAGTCAGAATTGTTGCCAACAGGAACGGAAAAATTTATAATATTTTAAAAGTCGAATTGCAATATTCACTTTTGAAATTCAACTATATTATTCCATCAACAATACATTCATATTTATCAAAATACCCCCGACATTTATTGATGTCTAGGCAATTAATTAATTTGATTCTTTTTCAAGATATTTAGACGAATAACCGTGTATTAATATCTAGAATATATTTATTATTTTCAAGAACATCTGACCCATTTATGTTCATTCAGGTTTCGAACCTAGCAGTATCAACAGTAGGGTGGGTCGAAAAAAATGAATATTTTTTTTTCGGAACGCTTTAGTGTGGAAAAGTTGCCTATTGTAATAATAGAAAAACGGCATAAAAAATTAAAATCGGTTAACATCTTCCGTTCGCGCATCGTACTTAAAGTTAATGAAAAATTGCGAAATCGCGCATGTTTTGTAAATTTTTTAAGTTAGTTAAAACTTTTAAAATGAACACGCTTTAGTTTTTATGCTTGTTTCATGGTTTAAATAACCTAAATAAATTAAATTCTGATCAATAATCTATTTTTTTCGTTCGCGCAGCGTCTTAGAAAAACCAGAAATTTACCAATATTTCGCAATTTTCACTGTTCCTTCGTTTTGGTAGAACAAGGGGTCTATTCTGGTACCTCCGGTTGTGTTGGGTTCCGCACGTTAACAACGGAACCCAATCCAACCGGGGGTACCAGAATAGACCCTCAAAACGAACCAGAACTCACTTGAATTAAATTGAACTGGTTTGAACTAGATTGAACCGTGGCGTAGTCCCTCCCTACCTACTCTGCCGCACTCCTCCCCCCAGTGACGAAACTAGGCATTTTGGCGCCCGGGGCAAAATCTGCGATTAGCGCCCCCTACACATAGATTAGTTTGCGAACACCAACAAATGACACATAGATTAGTTTGCTTAAAGTCTTAATTAAAATCTACCGTTCTATACCGAAAAATGACTAACACTAATTAATATGTTTGTAAGTATTTAATAAAGAAAAAAAAACATGCGTAGAAAATAATTTTGTTTGACTTAATACAAATACGCTAAGTTCAAGTTTTACAGAGTGTACATTATAAAAAACATGTGCAATAATATAACAATGATAATAACCTATCTAAGTGTTCCACTTAAAAAATTAATGTTACAAACAATTTCTTAATACAATAGTTTACTCAGTTAACCATTAAACACTCAAATTACTTTAGTTTAATTTTCCTCTTCTTTGCTGTAAAAGTTTTTATCACATCATCGTAGGAAACGTTTGATGCCTTCTCATGTTCAATATAAATCACTGCAAGATTAGAAAGGCGGTCTTGCTTGGTTAGTCTCTTAAATAGTTATTTATGATTTTAAGTTTGCTAAAACTTCTCTCATTCGATGCGACAGAAACTGGTAGAGTCAAGTAGATTCTTAGGGCCATGGTCAAATTTGAATAGTTTTCATGAAGACCAGTTGTATATAAATAATTTTAAAAGTCAAGGGCAGTAGAATTTAGCTTACTCTTTTTTTATCCATTTCCAGCTAAATTGCCGCTACCTATCACAGAATACTTAAAACTCTCTATCTCAACAGATAGTTCATCCTTGTCCAGATCGTCTCGGTACAAATTTGTCAAAGTAGTAGCCTTCTCTCTTAAAATTTTGTTATCAAGAGTCATCAGTTGTTTGGAGACAAGAATTCCAAAAATTTCATTCACCTTTTGCATTGATTGGAATCGTGTCTCTAACTCAGCTTCTATTCTATCATTCACTTGCAGTAAGGCAAGTTTGAATTTTTTATGTTGGGAAATTTCAGAGCTTTCATCTTCATATTTTTCGTCAAAAATCTCTTCCTCTTCCTTAAAAGACGGATCAAGACAAGATTGTTTTGCTTCTTCAAGGACTTTATTCACAATTGTACCTCTACAATCTTTTATTTGTGCAGTCAGTCTTTTTAAGAGGTTGCAAGCAACATCAATGGCTATGTCCTCTTTTTGAAGCATTTTACTGACGATGTCTATTTTTTATGTTTTCTACCAGAAGCAAGTAAAAGCTACAAATTCAAAGGTCTGAACACTTTTCAAAAGTGAAACAGACACAGACTTCCTTTCAGGGCTTGATACTGCATCTAATGGCAGGTGATTGAAAGCCTCTACAATCTTGTCCAAGTGTTTGTGGACAACAGTTACAGCTTCTCTACGAGATGACCGAGTGTCACTTTCTTTTTTTAGTGCCAGTGGGGAATACTTTAATAAAACCTCCCATCTATTAGTAGAAGCGATAAAATATATGTAAAGGCAATTAACAGTTCCGAAGTAACCTGTCATTACTCCGACCAAATTCAGTGTATGATCAGCCACGGTACAAATTTGGCCAAAGGTTGGTTACTTTCTGAAATATGTGCCTGTACTCTCTGATATTTACCATCCATATTTTCGCCGTTATCGCATGATTGCTCTCGGCAGTTCTTAACGTCTAATACTTCGGGTTCAATTTTTTTCAAAATTGCCACCGAGAGTCTTCCTCTCTTTTTACACATAATGGTGGTGAGGGGGAAAAAATCCTATTTCACATAAATATGATGCTGAAAATTGCAGTAAAAAGTTAAAAACTTTTTTAGATATTGACACATATCCTTCTTTTATGGAAAACCAAAAAAGTTTCAAGAGACATTTCCTTGTATTTAATCAGAAGGAGAAAAGGCAACCAGAAAGGTTAGCTGTTTACAATGAAAACTGTCTTTGAACTGGAAAACTGATAACAAAAATAGTAAATATGTTTATTTTTATGTCTGGACACATATTTCTCTGGAATACCACAGGGTTCACCCGAAAATCTTCTAGGGCGCATTTTTGAGAACCACTGCTTTAATGTGTGCCTAATGTAGACAAAATTCGAAAGGACAACCACTTGTCCAGTGACAGTTTTGAAAAACTGATACTTAACAACGAAAACGAGCAGATTAATACCACTTACCTTCATTGGTATTTTCTTTTAGCCACGATGACAACCAGCGGGAGTGGCCTCCCCTAAACTTTCTCGTATATTTTTCAAATATTTGTCATTTCCCTCCCCCTGCGTTGATAAAAAGTTCGAACCAACTGTAACCCAGCATGCAATGACTATCAGAAGGTTTTTCATTGTTGATTATAGTGATAGTAAAATATTGAGGTGAAGATTCATATTCAAAAAGATACGTATGTATTAAAACTTCGCAATATTTATTTTTTTTATCAAACTCTAGCAATGCGAGTTCCGCGTACGGAGAAGAAAACTGAATAGCTTGCGCATGCGCAGAGATTGCTTTCAATACGCAAGTAAAACGAGACGCCCTAAATGTTTACATCCTTACAAAATCTCGCTGCCAAAATTGGTTTTTGGCAAACTGCCAAGTTTCGGAGTATCCCTTCTTTGCACAGGCATTTATGCATGCGCATGGAGTAGAACAAGTATGCTATTATACAGACCGACAGACAGTCAGCCCGTTGACGGATTTGGCCCAAAATTTTATACGGACCTACATTCATGACGATAAAACTGTGTACCAAATTTTATCTATCTGGCTTTTCAAGTTTTTGAGTTATAGCGTTCGCATGACCTCGAACATACAGACAGACTTCCCTTTGACGGATTTTATCCAGAAGTTGATAGAAACCTACAAATTATGTTTAAAGACCACATACCAAATTTCATCCCCGTAACTCTAATAGTTTTCGAGTTATCGTGTTCACAGACAGACACACAGACATATTTCCAAAATTGTGTTTTTCGGACTCAGGGAGGTCTAAAACGTGGAAATTCGTCAAAATCTCGAATTCTAATTTTTTGACGATTACAATACTTTCTCTTTGTATACTTCGTATACGAGAAAGTAAAAATGAGGGGAAATGACTTTGTTTTTCCCTCTCTTTAGCTTTTTTATGGTTTTCAGAGCCTGACAATTTTCTGGACATCTTTCGTTGAGTAGAAGAGTGAGGTTACGTTTGGGATTGTCTCCTACCTTCTGTTTCAATATCCGAAGACTGCCCCTTTTGGACGATTTTACTCAGTAAAGGGTTGATAGGGGGTGTAATATGAGCCCATTTCTGGAGTCCGGACAGGCGCATACGCGGAAGGAAGCTGTAGTGCGATGCGTTCCCGCATTCCTACGCGAATCCATCAGTCACACCCTTCAGCGCCCTGCGTCTCATTGCACCGGCGTTACTTGGGGTTTTATCAACAGACACATCATAATTTTACGTAATTATTTAATAACATTACAACTGGTTTTGATGCAGGGCTAGAATTTAAACAGGAAATTAAAAAGTAATATATATATATTTTTTTATTTTTATGCAATTTTTAATTATTTTTCTCCTAAATTTTTCACCTTCCCTGGTTTGGCGCCCCCTCTCGGCTGGCGCCCGGGGCAATTGCCCCGGTTTCCCCCCTCTTGTTTCGTCACTGCCTCCCCCCACCACCTTGGTCTTCTACTCGCCAATCGCCTTACTTCAGTCTTTCTTTGCCTGTTACAAGTGGTACACGCTTTGGTGCTGTGGGTGACGTGTGTGCTGTGAGTCTGTGCTGTGCATTGTTTTGTGTTATGTTTGTTTAATGATTATTCTAACAACATTAGCTAATGATGAATGAGAAAACTAGAAGTAGTAGGGTCTGATGGCACTGTAACCAATACTGAATGGAAGAACAGTGTCATCCACTGAATAGAAAATCATGCAGGACGCCCGCTACAGTGGAGCATATGCCTCCTGCATTTTAATGAGCTTCCTTTTCGGAACATTTTGCAACATATTGACGGTCAAACTTCAGGGCCTAAATCTTTTAGTGGGCCAATCGAGTAGCAGCTCACTTGCTATGAAAAACTCTCTGTGGTCGATTGTGAACCCATAGATTGTTCGATTCCTGAAATAGACAGGAATTTGTTGAGCAAAGACTAATAATATTTGTTGGACATTTCAAATGTAATCACCTTGGGACATTGTCCCGAAGATTTGGCAAATCGGACCCTGGTTCTTTGTTCCATTCCAGATAGCTACTGCGGCCAACCGAGTCCTTAGGCTGTATGTAAGTTCATCAGTTCCATCCTGAAACTTAAAAGAAATAGTTGGCTTCATCTTAAAATCATACATACCTCTGTGGTTTGCCATAAAAAAGAGCAAATATTTTACTGACGGACCAAAACATGTCTTTCAAGCGATCCAAACATCACGGTATTTATCGGATGAATTACTTCAAGTTGTCGATCCAGTAATACAATGAAATGCGTTCTTTGAGCACACAGAGAATGTTCTGTTGGCAGTGCTTGTCAATGAAAGAGATCGTATTCGGGAGCTCGGTTACAGAAGGATCTTAAAAGCAAGACAAATTGTCCCAAAGAAAAAGACTGTTAGAAATTTCGTACCAACGAAAATAAACCTTTAAGTTTCCGATTGCATTGAAATTATTAATTGGAATTCTTGCGTGGTGTATCCTCTGCCAATACTGAGGGACCTAAGTGAAGATGATATTAAATCACTCATCAATTCTGACACTAAACCCATCAGAGAAATACAAAAGTTTCCCTGTCACACCCAGGCTGTGGAGGGGTGCATCAAACTTGTGACAGAAGCCTGGAATAAAGTATGTGGATGTGAAGCTAGAGATGTCTATATCCGAGCAACATTGAAGTCTAGATCGGTTATGCCCAATTTCTCCAAAAAAATCAGACCTTAAATGTGTAGTAGATATAAAAATGAAAAAGTAAAAAACACAGTAACCCAAAAAATCCTACTCTATGGAAAATCTTTGTAAATAGCTATAAATATAATGTAAATACCACACACTACAATTAGATGGTTGGTTGGGTAGGGTGTGGGTGGAACTCCACATGCAACCACCTCCACATGGTGAGTTCTGGGTCGTTTTCTCTAGCAAAACGAGCGAAGAGTTTGACAGTGAAAATTGCGAAAAATTGGTATATTCCTGCTTTTTCTGAGACGTTGTGCGACCTGAAAAAATTAGATTATTGATCAGAATTTAATTTATTTAGGTTATTTAAACCATGAAACAAGCATAAAAAACTAAAGAGTGTTTATTTTAAAAGTTTTAACTAACTTTAAAAATTTACAAAAAAGGAGCGATTTTGCAATTTTTCATTAACTTTAAGTACGATGCGCGAACGGAAGATGTTAACCGATTTTAATTTTTTATGCTGTTTTTCTTCTTATTACAACAGGCAACTTTTCCGCACTAAAGCGTTCCGAAAAAAAAAATATTTATTTTTTTCGACCCACCCTAATCAACAATGTCCATTTAGAGGGTATTTGGCTTCTTGGTAAAAAAGTAAAATTAACTTATGGTCTTGGCAAAGCAAAACTCGTTCAGCAGTCGCTTCTTTTACGACATATTTTACTTCTAGGAGCCACAATAATTACACGGTAGTTTCTCGCTATTGTAGGTTTAAACCTTAAAACCCCTAATTCTTAAAAAATGATTTTAAAATGTTTCTTGACTTTCATTAAAGCACGCGATGGCAAATTTTTCTTGTATATAAAGGGTGCAGATACCATCAGGTCACGATACACAGGATATTGAGCATTTATTAATTTTCGAGAACCCTGTCATAAATATCATGAGGAGAACGGTTGACGATTTGAGAAACGCTATAATGGAAACCACTCATTAGTATGTCATAAACTGTGTAATTCAGAGATAGATCGTCTCGACGCATCTGTATAATTTCATTGCCGAAATACCGAGGCAATCAGCATTTCTTTACCTTCCTTATTTTTTTATATTTATTTCAACTGATAATTCTTTCAAATTATTATTTGAAATAACGAATAACTAGAGTGCTACACCCCATGCTCGCTCCGCTTCCCACCCCCGACAACCCACTTCATAGCCAGACGCCTTAGCCACTCAGCCAGCGGAACTCTGATATTGGAAGAAAGGTTGCGCTAATAGATCGGCGCATCAACACGTTTTATTTTAAACTGTTTCCTTGATTTCATTAATTTTTTAAATTTTGAGTTGAGAATATGTTTTGAAGTCAGAGAGAAGGCGATTTTCGCTAATAACTACGTTTTGCTAGTAGAATAAATTATGAAATTAAGGGTCAAAAGTAATTACTTTTAAAAATATGGGGCAAAATGTAAGTTATTATTTTTCAACAATCAGTGACTGTTTTTTAGGTTTAATTTTGTTTATGAACGTTAAAATTTCAACATTAAGAAAAAGGCGATATATAGTTTTCTTTAAAGTGCGAGTTCTATATTGAGCAAAAAGGTAGAGAATTTTTCAAATATTTTTATAAAAAGAACTGGTTAGTGTTTCACAAATTATCATTGATTTATTCAATTAATAAATAGAAGGACGGTCTAGGAGATGTTATTAAAAATCGTTTTTTTTTTGGAAGAGAGACAAAAATCACACACACAAAACCAGATATATACAACTATATCCAGGTCGTGGTGTGTAAGTGTGCTGCATCAACTTTGTAGCAAACTTGTTTTGCAATTGTGGTGAGAGGTTTGTCATAATAACTTCACAGCAAACTTGTTTTGCAAGTGGGTTGGTCGATTATGCTTTGCTACTTTGCAGGAAGTTTGCTTTAAAGTTGCCGCATCAAGTTTTTCATGACAAGCTAATATCAAGAAAAATCATACTTGCTGCAAGCGTGCATGTTATCTGGGAATGCATAGACGAATTGCCGTAATTCAGTTTTGCTTCAATAATACAAAAAAAAAATCCTCAAAAATGACCTCAGATTTTGTAATTGCTGATTGCTGAAAGCATCACATATTGACAGATATCTTTAATTTTTTCTTCCTCTTCTTCGTCTTTCATTGAACCCTCACTTGTACTATCCACAAGTGAAATTTCGTTTGGAGCCATGCAACCGGCTGTAGGGCATTCTAAAATGGGCCAACTTCATTTACAACAGAACTATGCATGAAAAATCATCAAGCATCTTCATTATTCATTGCAAGACCATAATATTTCAATATTTATGCCTTTCATCTGTTACCAGATATGGCAAGCAGTTCTGTGAATTTGTTTAGCTGGCCACGAAATAGGCCATTAGTTTCTCGTTAACCTTTCAGCAGGCGGGAGTATGCAGGAGGTACTTATATTGCATACTTACGTTGTTCTTATATAAATTTAAGTACAATTTTTATTATTATAATCTTTGTTCAGTATAAAGCTAACAAATACAAATTACGGAAATAAAAATTGCACTTATTTTTGTAAAACAACACGATATAAATATGTAATACGATGTACCATATGAATATGCAATACGATGCACGATATGAGTATGCAATACGATGCACGATATGAGTATGCAATACGATGAACGATATGAATATGCAATACGATGCACGATATGAATATACAATACGATGCACGATATAGCAATGCGATACGCGATATAACTATGCAATGCGATGCACGATGCGATGCGCGATATAACTATGTAATGCGATGCACGATATAACTACGTAATGCGATGCACGATATAACTACGTAATGCAATGCGCGATATAACTATGTAATGCGATGCACGATATAAGTACCTCCTGCATACTCGCGACTTTTGCAACGTTAAGCATTGTTTCAGTAACATCTCAGGAATTAATATTTTAATATGAATCTCTTGAATTAATAATTTATTTAACATAAAATAAAATTATAAAAGAAAGAAAGTTATTGGAAAGTAAAAGAAGATCTGTGATACAAGAACGCGGCAAGTGTTTTTTCAATTACTTAATTAGAACTTAAGTATCAAAAGTTCTATTATTCGATGTACGAATCTTAAATTTTGTAGCACGAAACGGGATTCAGCAGAAGATTTGAAACGACAAGCTGATTTCCACATGATATGAGTATTTTCTCTCAAAACTCTGGAAGACAGATACGCAATTTTAATATTTTCAAGACAGTACTTCCATTTTTTTATTTTTACACTCGCAAAGTAATTTAATTCTTTTGACAACGCAAACATCCCCCAATCGAAGAGAAAAATTTAATACATTCACTTCTCTTGACAAGGCAATTATATTCAAAACAACGAACGACATGTTTTCTTTTGTGAAATGGGTCGCATTTGAGTTTCAAAGAAACGGAGTGAAGAAGGAACAGACGGAAAATTTCATTTTGCAATTTGAATTGTGAACAAAATGTTTATTTTACAAGTGCGACCAAACCGCTCTCTTGTTGATATGCAACTCCACGTGATTTTATCAGGCAGAAAAAGAATGCAAAGAGAAAAGAAAATAAGAAAAAATAGAATATTAAACAAGACTAATATTATAATAAATTGTATCTAGAAATAATTTTTATTTTTGGTCTTCTCTATTTACATATTTAATTCAATATTAAAGTTACCATTATTTAACCACGGCTATTTTCAACCATATAATCTCAATACTGTTCACAGTGACCGCTAAATTTTTAAATAATATACAATATTTCGTTCTTAAATGCGTTCAAATAAAAAATTATAAGTGCATTGTGTTCTTGGTTATCTCATTTAGTTAACTGAAGTGAACCTCTCAATGAAATAATTTTTTTTTCTGTAATAGTGGTCGTCATGATAGGTATTCCGTGTTGCCGGTTCTCCAGGATTTTTCTCGGTAGAGGGTTGATTATAAAAATAAATTTATTGTAGTATGTCACCTAATTAATTTGAAATTATTATTTCTTGTAATTTCTAAGAAAAGGATATTTTAAAAAAATTAATGATTTTCTCATCGACAAAATTTATATCCATATTTTTAAACTACTTTAATGAATTAAACGATAGTTTTGAATTGTGCAGGATATACCGAAAAAGTCAATCATTTTAGAAAATATATGTTCTTGATCTGTCTCAAAAATATTCTCTTCAAATGGTTTTGAGTTGCTATAGGAAATCGATATACATATCTCAGATTTAGCAATATTAATATGTCATATCACGTTAATACCACCATTGTAGGTATGTTCAGAATTTTGGTTAAAATCTGTTGACTTGTTGACTATCTCTGGTCACTGTTTACTTGTGCATGTGGGAAAGCGAGAACTCAAAACGCAGCAAGCTAGACAAATGAAATTTGGGGTATCCTCATTAAACCAAAACTGTATTTATGTCCCTAATTTTGGATTGAGTCCGTTTAAGGGTAGATATTTTGTCTGTCCGTATGTATGTGAAAACCATGACTTAAAACACAACCAGTGAGGTAAATGAAATTTGGATCGTTACCTTGACACCAAAACTTCAATCTACATCAAATTTTGAGCTTAATAGATCAATGGGTAAAGGTCCAAAATGCATGCTCTAGGTTCTTCACTAAATCAGTAAAATAAGTAAACTGTTTAATTTTTTTAAATTTTAGTTATATTAACGACTCGTTTTTTTCAAAGCAATCAGAGGGCAATTTTATGATAGAGCTTGTAATCTTGAACCATTGTCAGAAGATGAGTACGAGCCTGAGCCAGCACCACCCTCTCCAAACATCCGCACTACACCTACCATGTCAGATTTAAGGTTTACCAGTTTAAAGTTAACCGCCACATAAACGGTGTATCTTCAGTGGAATCGAGTTTCGAAGCCGAGACATTACCTCTCAAATTTTCACTACGCGCAGAAGTTCACCGCGGCCTCATTAGACTTAAAAGATAAAAACAACAATCACCGTGTTGTGTAACTGTATGGAATTAGTTTAGTTATACAGTAGAATCCCTCTAATCCGAACTAATTGGGACCGGTGCCTGTTCGGATTACAAAAAATTCGGATTACCCGAAATTCCGATAAAAATAGAAAAGAAAAAGATGTGTGATAAAAAATATATAAGTTATAAGTACTTAGTACTAATATCTCTTGAATTCTTTTATTCAAAAGCAATAGAAAGAGAATATGTCTCCCCTTTTCATTAGAATAATGGATGTGCTCCCGTATAAAGTTACCTTATCTTACGGTGAATTGCATTAGTTTCTTTAGTGTGTACAAAATTATGCATGCTGAAAAAGTACTTTTTTGTTTTTAGTTTGTATATTTAAATCTTTTCAATAACATAAAATTTTCGAAAATAAAATCGTTTCGAATTATCCGGAATTTCTGATTAGAGGGGTTGTACTGTATTAACTTCCCGTTTTGACGCAACGAGAGGACTGTTTTGGAACGGATCTCGTAATTTTGAACTGCGATCAGACGTCGAAGACGACACCTGAGCTGGCACCCTCCCTTTCAATTGAGCCCCGAAAATAGATGCCTGTTCCAATTCCCGAGTCTCTCCGCAGTTCTGGAAACCTGTTGCCACGTAGTCAATGCCCTAACTGTTGTTTGGATTTTTTTTGGGGGGGGGATGGGGCTATGCATTCTACTTTTTTGATCTTGATTTAATTTTTTGACTGCAAAAATTTTAATCATTATTCTCCCCCTTTGGCCGTTTACATCCCGTATAGGACTTAAAAGTAATTTTTGACTTGCGCAGCTTTTACTCAAGAAAACATTCTGTAATTGATGAATAGATATTCTCTGGTACGCTGCTGTTGACTGGCGGATTTTCTTCCTTTCTATCTCGGAAGTAATTATTATTATTATATTTTTAATTCAAGGTTTTCTACAGTTTTTATTTGTGTTTCGTGTGCCATTTGATGCGTAGTGTTGTTTGCGTGAGTTTTGTTTTTATATTGTGGGGTTTCAATCGTTGACTTATTTATATATCTGGTTTATACTACATTTCTTGTGTTTGTTTCTTTTTCAATACTTATATTTTTTATATATATTTTTACTGTCCCTTGCTTGCCCGAACAGTTCTTAAAGTTATTGCATTAGGGATGTTTTTATATTTTGTATGAAAAGAAAGAGCATTCATTTCGTCATTCTTTATTTTGTGAGTATCATTCACCACACTTGGCAGTTGAGTACATGTAAATCAAGCTTTTCTCTCCCCACTGAGGTGGGTCGAACTATGCTTATACTCCCAGCTCTCTTGTACTCAAAAGTACTGTCCTTGTTCGGGCAATGCCTGTATCATTGAATTGTATCTAATAAATCCCGTCCTCCACATGCTGGTGGAGCGGTTGTCTCCCCGCTGGTCCTCTCCTGGCCTTACACCCTTCTTGGGTAGGCCGGGGTATTTTTTACACCACACCAGCTTTCTCCTCCGTCCTCTTACCAGGCCTTACGCCCGATTGGGTAGGCCTTGATGGAGTGGGTGCTGTGCCCCACACCAGCAGGAGGGCGTCTGGCCCTTATATATGATATAAAATGCAACGGGCGCCATACACAGCAAATCCTCAGCGGAATCGGCCTTTAATGTTGATAAAATAATCATTTAATTGTAATTATGTAAATGCTGTTTAAAACAAGGTTTGTGTAAATGATTTGCATTGAAAAAAGTGTTTTGTGTGAGAGAGATAAGATCATAGTTTTTCCATGTTAAGAATTTGCTTTTTCCAGTTTAGTTCCCACTAATCGCGCACTTCTCTTTTTTCGAAAGTATGCTTTTCCAATATTCTACCCCAATGGTTAATGTTATAAAAATTTGATGACAACCTCCACTCTCGAGTGTATAATTTACTAAACATCTCTAGAACATTTCTTATGTAGCTTTAATAAGTTAATGTATTTGTTTTGTAAATATAGGGAGTACAATTTATGTATATTATAGATGTTCAATATTGTACATTGATTGGTTTAAGATTGTAAACATAACTTACTAAGTTATATATCAGATAGTGTATTAATGGGACAAAGAAAGTTTCTCCTTGAGAGAAAAATTATGACGTCTTGTGTTTCTGGAAAAAATGTTGTCTCCAAAATGAATGGCAGCGTTGGATAAACCTTTAAAGACTGCGGTGCTGACCCCCCCCCCCCCCCCCCCCCCCCCCCCCGCCCCGAGATCTACTGTGTTCACAGAACTACTAGTAAAAGTGGTACAAATTTCCATATCCAAAACAGTATTTAATAAGTGGGAAATGCGACGTTGAACTAGAGGCAGCAACTGACGTAGGCATGAGAATTCCTTGCTTTTAAAATGAAAATATTTGTCTTGCTTTCATTTTGCGGGAAAAACAAATCATTTCCTGTTCCCTCGATTTTATAATACCGTTCTTTCAGCGGAAACTCTTTTCAATTTCGATTCTCTTCTAAACTAAAGCTTATGGATTTCCTTTCTTTTCCCCAGTTACAAAATGTTTCATTAAGCTGGAAGAAACGAAACATTTTTTCCCTCCTTCTCGATTCCGGCTACAGTTGACAGACAGATTTTCCCAAGCTCAGGACTCTTGAAAGGGCGTACGGAATCAGGAAACTGGTAGAAAGTATGTTGGTCAGGAAAAAAAAATCAATTTTATTTTTTGTAAAATATATTTTCAACCTAAGTAATTTCTCATCTATCAATGAAATGACCGTTGAATTTATGTTGTGATTTTCATTTAACTCTGGGTTATAGAAGAGAATATAAGAATATATTGAATAAGATATCTAAAACATAAATTAAAAATATAGATGAAACACATCATAAGCTTCTGATAATCTACATGTATCCAGAATGAGAGTTTTAACATAATGTAGGGCTAAAATCATAGAAAATAGCACTTATTGCAGTCAACGAAGGAAAAATAGAAAGAAAAATGGCATGGTTTTGAAATTTGGCACAGTTGTTGGTTTAAATTTGGGTAAGTTTGTTTAAATTAAGTGCTGTTTTGAAGCGACATGAGGCCTATTTTGGGACGAACTTCGTAATTTTGAGCTGTGGTCAGGTGACGAGGACGACACCTAAGCATGTTCTCCTCCTCCTGGAGCACCCAATTGGATGGCGTTTGATTACTACGTGTGATTTAGCGCGCAACGGCCCCATACAGTGGAATCGGTTTTCGAACATGGAATCCTCCAACCCCGAAGCTAGGACCTATTCACCAGGCCACCGCAGTTCCTCTTGCATCTGCAAGCTTCATGGCATCCACAGTCCACTGTCCTCGACCCTCGTCTTTAGGCTCCTTCTTAAACCTAGGCGTTTTTTCCAAAGTTAAAAAATATTTTTTATTCACATGGTCCATATTACTCAACCGGCATTGAAAAGAAAGCCATAGTGAAGGCTAAAGTCGTATTAAAGGAAGCAAGATGAAACTTACACGGCATAATCTAAATAAAGTAAGCTAAATAATAACACTATTTTCATAATTTCATTCCTACTTGTAGAAGTGCAAAGAGTCGTCAAAAATTATACGAAGCAACGATTTAAAGTTTCACAAACAATGAAAATTTACTGAAGAACGACATAAATCAGTTGTGTAAACTAGCTATCTGCAAATGGCAGACTGATGCTATGGCTGTACTGTACGCATAATAATGGGCTGCTATCTACCGGCAGGTCCCAAAATCACGGCCCATATTTCTTCTTGATTACGGGACACCTCGACCTTGGTCCCGGTTACGCGTCCATTGTCAGGATAGTGCTGAGGGCCCGTGAGATGGTCTCGTACTATATTTTCTTTATATATATATAAATATACACTTTCTCGTACATCCGGAGGGTTACCAAAATGTGCAAGACACTTTAGATGACGTGATTTCATGCTGCCGCAGACTTGGTCGGCTCTAAATTCTAACAGAAATTGACAAGCATAGAAAAAGAGAGAAAAAAACAGGACTAAACTTGTGGAACGAGGTTATTAACCTCCTGATAAATAGAATGAAGGAGACCTAAATTTTCCTCTCTTTTTAAAATTGTGGACAGATTGTCTTTATCATAAATTAGTTTTTTTGCATACTTTTCCGTGAATGGGCAATTCACTACTTAGTGTAAAGTATCTCCCACGGCTCCACAAGGGCATTTGATGTTCAAACTCCTCCCAAATCGTACAAAGTACGCTGGGAATCTACCGTGTCCACTCAAAAATTGTACAATAAAATGACTAAATTTCTTCGCATGAATTGAAACCGCCGGTATTAGTTTTTCTGCATGTCTGACGTTTTTTGTTGTGGACGAAGCCCAACGCTCTTGCCAAAGCTGTATTTGCACATTGGGAATTGCATTTTTTAATTTTTTAAAGGATTTCTTTGGAATTTTTTCAATGTTAGGTCTCGTTGTAGCTTTTTTGACATAACTATCAGCTGTTTCATTCCCCTGAATTCCAGTGTGAGCTGGAATCCAGTGGAGTGTAATGGATTTTTCTTTGCTCATTTCTAAGATGTCGTTCTTAATTGCAAGAATTTCTTGTTTACTTGTTTTAGAAGTGTTGAGTGCTTCAAGCACCGAAAGAGAGTCTGTGTATAAGTTGATTTTATTCCATGGTCCAAATGAATTCTAGGGACATTTGTATTCCTGTGACCTCCGCCTGGTACACTGTGGCAAAATCTGACAAACTAATTGTTCTATTGAAAATCTCTGCGTTATAATAGAATACAACTATAGCTGCACCAACCTGATCGTTAATCTTTGATCCGTCTGTCTAGATCTCAATCTCTTCCCCGGAAGGTTTGTGTTTATCGTAAGTAATTGAAATATTATCCGCTGGATGGATATTATGTGGATCTAGTCTGGTTTCGTAATCTTCCCATTTAAAAATTTTTGATCCAAACTTTATGTCGTTATTTATTGTCGTGAGTAAGAATTTGCCAAAAACTCCCTTTGCCTTAATGTCTAGCGGTACAATTCCCGCGATAACTTGTAAAGCTTCCGTAGAAATTGTACGGTATGCTTTGGTAATTTTTATAAGTGGTCTACGCTGTAGATTATTTAGGGAATACCTGATCTTTTTCAGTTTTAATCTATTGCCCCATGCTCCTACTCCAAAAAGAAGGTAAGGCTCTATAGCTACATAATATATTTTTCTGAAAAGACCCGAACGCTTAGAATAGAATTCATTAGCTACTGATGATAGTTTGTAGCTTAATGAATCCGTTTTGTCTCTGAGTGCTTTAAAATGTTTGGTGAAAGTGAGACAGCAGTCCCAAGTCACACCGAGGTATTTTATGTTATTTACAACTTGTATTGTATGATTATTAATTGAAATAATGGGAGGGTTTCTGAGATTAAGTCTTCCCCAAAAGTAATAGGCATTTGAAATGTTTTTTTTTTTATATTAAAGGAAAGCTTATGCTCTTCACCCCAGACAAGTAATATTTCGAGAATTGCATTTCCCTTTGTTTCGATTTCCTCTTTATCCTTGCCTCTAATTACAACAATTATGTCGTCGGCAAAGGCTTGGATGTGACTTCCCTGTGGTTGGAGTAAATCAAGGGCAGTGTCCATAACAAGGTTCCAAAAGAGAGGCCCTCTACACGAACCTTGCGGGACCCCTCTCTGGTTATCAAAATTCCATACTTCCTCATCCTTAAAGTAATGTATTGATCTATTTGTGAAATAGTTTCTCACCAAATTAAAAATATTCTGAGGGCAATTTAAATGTGTAAGTTGAAATAAGATGCTTGTGCGCCAGACTGTTTCAAACGCACCTTGTACGTCTAAAGATAAAAGTGTAACTGGTACACGATCTTGTAATGCTATGTTTATGGCCTGCCATAAGCGGAAGTTTGCAGTCTCGCAAGATCTGCCATTTTGAAAACCATGCTGTTGTTTATGTAATTTGTTGTTTTTATGGAGCAAGTGGGTTATCTTAAAGACTAAAAGCTTGTCTAAAATTTTTCCCAGTACCGATAATAAACAAATTGGGCGATACGCGTTAGGTAAAGATGGGTCTTTGCCAGGTTTGTTAAAAATTATAAGTTTTCTTTTCTTCCAAGTTTCTGGAAAAATTCCCAACTCCAAACATTTATTGTATGTGTAATGCAGTATGTCTGGATTCATGTCATGGAGTTCCTTGATGATTTCTATAGAGATGCCATCAATCCCAGGCGCCTTCTTCTTTTTCAGTGTTGAAATAGCATAAGTAATTTCTTGCTTCGTAAACTGTTTATCCAGGATCGTACTAGAGTAAGTATTTACTGTTTCACGTTTTTTCCGTTGTACATAAGTCTCCTGCGTTGAATCATCAGTGGGAAACAATGCCTGAACTATTGTTTGAATAGTTTCTTCTATAGTATTTGTGAATTGTCCATTGCTGTTTTTCACCGATTGAAGAACTGTTTGTTTTCTTATTTTGCCGGCGACAATTTTGTACGGAAGATCGAATGCGTTATTTGCAACTAGTTGTTGGCAGAACAACTCAAAAGATGCTCGACACTTTTGTTTTATTAACCATTTGTAATGAGCTTCCTGTTTCTTGTAAACGATTCGTCGCATTGATCGTTCCTCTTCTCTTCGACATCTTTGATATCTGGACCTCAGTGTCTGTGTTTTCTTTCTGTTTACCTCAAGATCGGAGTCCCACCAGGGAACTCTAAGATGTTTAATAACTTTCTTTGGGAAACTTTGACTAATTTTGTTGATGGTAATTGTTAACTCTTCTATCCATTTCTCCAATTTTTGTTTGCTATCTATAGTTTGTATTTCTTCTTGTAATTCAAGAAATTTTTGATGCACTGCTTTACAAATTTTTAAAATTTGCCTATGATTATAAAATATTCTAGGAGTATCCCGTGTTGCATTAAAAGATTCGACATTAAAAACCAGATAATTATGATCACTAAAATTTTTTATAACTTTCCAGTTCATTTTCTTGTTAGCCAGGTTGGCTGAGGACATAGTAATGTCGATCCAGCTTTTGCCATTTACCGTTTCGAATGTTGGTTCTGAATCTTTGTCATTCCAAATAATAAGATCATACTTCAGTATAAAAGATACCAGAAGAGCAGCCTGATCAGAAATGCGATGATTATGGATTTCAGGACCCCATAATTCGTGCCTCATATTCAAATCTCCCCCAATTAAAATGTGGCTAAAATTAATGTTTCTAAAAGTATCTTCAAGTTTTAGAATTTCGCTATTTTTATTACTGGAATGTGGAATATATACAGAAACCACTGTTATAGTCTGAGTACCGTCTGAAATATCTGCAATCACAGTGTTTTGACTGACATAACGGGTAAGGATTGAAAGATTTTTATTTCGAATAATTATAATTGCCTTGCCATTGAGTGCAACGACTATTCTCCAATTCAAAGGAAACCCTATGATCTTCCCTTTTTTGAAGTACGGTTCCTGTAAAAGGAACACATCTGGGATTTTATTAGAAAAACAAAGGTTTGGCAACTCTTGGGTCGCCATATGTGAACGACCCAAATTTGCCTGCAAGAAACACAAGGAAAAAACAACCGGGGGCACACTACCCATAATGTTTTGCAATAAACTCTATCTCACGGAGATACATGGGGCATAAGTTTGAATTTGACATATGGTCAGCTCTGACTTTAGTACTTTTGTTGCACAGAACACAGTTTCTGAAAATAGGATGCAGTTTTGCGCATCCTTTCGGATCATGGTTTGCAGTACACTTAGTACAAGTCGGTTTGGTTTCTCTACAATTTCTTTTTAAGTGACCAAATCGGTAACAGCCAAAGCACCTCAGTGGTTCAAGAAATTCTTTGAAACGATAGGAGTTAAAACCGCAACGCAATCGTTTCTTATCTTTTATTTCCTGATAATTTTTTGGTTGCATTGCAAGAATCCAGTTCTGTAAACTGCCTCTCCCTTTTTTTCTTAAAAACAACCTTTATTTCTTGGTCTGTTAGTTCATTACTCTCTTTTAATTGTAAGATAAAGTTATTCTCGTGAGCTGCTTGATCTCCGTCTTGTGGAGGTATGTCAAATATCATAATGTGTGGTACTCTGGGCTTTGGTATATACACTTGACATTTGTCCGTAAGTGTCAGATCGTTCATAATCGTTGTTTTTAATTTTTCAAGCATTTCAGGGGTTTTGGTCTTTACAACAATACCATTTCCCTGTTTTGGGCGACATGATAGAACTTCTACTTGTATATCTTTTAGTTTGATTTTTCCCTCAAATGCTGTCTTCAGCATAGCTGAAGTTTTTATTTCCTTATTTGCCGGTTTTATGATTAAAGTAAGCAGAGAGGATTTAGACCTGGCATTATTGACAATTTTTGATTGTGCCAAATTAGTAGTTGTGCTCTCACTAGCGAGCTTGGAGGATCCTGGCGGTGGCACATTTTTGACAATGGCTCCTTTAAAGGAGATATTTGTCACTGGTTTGGGTGCATTCTTCTCTAATATTTTAGCATATGTTGTCTTAATTTCCATCTGTTTATTGACTTCCATGTTTCGTGGTATTTTAGTCAATTCCGTTGTTTGCTTCACGTCTTTATTTACTCGTATAGGGCGGAGTCTGTTTCGCATAATCATAAGAAATTCAAGAATGTCCCGCTTCGCATGTCCTTTTATCTTATGTGTTCTCATAATAGCTTCAATTTCGTCTCTAAAGATGAGATCATCATAATCCCTTTCCGTGAGAGGCTCATAACTTTTACAGTCTGATAGGTGAGAGGGCTGTCCTCTAATGTTTGAAAAAGGTACCTCTAGAGCTTGTCGTTTACTATCTACACTTGTGTCGTATTGTTTTACAAAAGTCCCTGTACTATCAATGGACGTAGCTGGGGAATGTTTGTGTTTTCGTTTAATTGGAACCTTTTTGACAGGAGGGTTTCCCTCTCTATAGAATTTTTCCAGATCAGCGGGTTTTGAACTTGCTACCACTCCCTCTGAGTCCATTATGCTACCATTAAAGTTACTTTCTGTATCATCATCTAAAGAACATGAAGCTTCCCCTTTTTCACACATCATACCTAAGTTGTTATAAACACTATTAATATCATTTTGGGTATTTTCCACATAAACTTCACATTACGAATTTTGTCACTAGACATAACCCAGATAGCACGTAAGTTTGTAGCAAGTTTGATTTTGACTTGTCATGGCAAAATTTGACGCGTCAAACTTGAATCGAACTTGTAGGAAGTTCGATGTGACAAGTAGCGCCACCTCTTTGCAAATCAAACTTGCTGCAATTTTGCAAAACAAGCTTCCTGCAAAGATAGCACAATAAAGAGATAATTATCTTTGTCTCTGTTTTAAAAAACATCCGATTTTTAATAGCATCTCCTAGACCGTAATTCTTTTTTATTAATTCAATAAATCAATGATAATTTGTGAAAAAAATAACTTTTTTATAAAAAAATTTTTTGAAACATTTTCCATCTTTTTACTAAATATATCACTCTCACTTTAAAGAAAACTATGTCGCCTTTTTCTTAATGTTGAAATTTTAACGTTTACAAACAAAATTAAATCTAAAAAACAGTCAGTGTTTGTTGAACAATAATAACTAGACATTTTGTCCCATTTTAAAGTAATTACTTTTAACTCTAATTTCATAATTTATTCTACTAGCAAAAAGTAGTTATTAGCGAAAATCGCTCTCTCTTTGACTTCAAATCATATTCTCAACTCAAAAAATTAATGAAATCCAGAAAATAGTTAAAAATAAATCGTATACGAATCGAATGATGTATTAGCGAAATCTATCTTCTACTCACAGAGTTCAACTGGCTCAATGGTAGTGTCTCCGCTTCGGAACCGGGAGGTCGCGAGTTCTATCCCAGGTTGTGTTCGTGTTCTGTTTTTGCTATAATTTGCAATGAGTTTGACACGGCAAACTTGCTGCAAGTTCGTTTCATGGTGACTTCGGAGCTTTCGTTAACTTGCTGCAAGCTTACTGCAAGCTTGCACGCTTGTCACGACAAATTTGTCGCAAACTTGCACTCTTGTCATGACAAATTTGTGGCAAGCTTGCTGCAAACTAAAATTGCTATCTGGGAAAAGAAAATTAACTAGACATAATGTAATAAGTAGAAAAGAAAACAATTTAAAACAAAACCAATTGCAGCTATGTTTCTGGCAACAAAATTCAAAAATCCGGTAACTGTTTCTTGCTCCCGAGATTTATTTCTAAATATAGAGCCTTCTCTAATTAACTAATTAGTTATTATTCAAATTAGATGCAACCTTGTTGCCAGGAGAGAGGGCCATGCGATAATGCAATATCAATGAAACAATTTTAAATTTACTAATTGAAAAAAAAGATATAAGCTCAGAAAGAAACTGTTGGCAACGACTTGTAGCCACTAAATCAAAAAAAATCAATAATTATCGAATTGCGGACCCTAGTCCAAGAAATAAAGCGATCAATCAATCACTATTTGAACCTCGAATGAAACCAGTGAACGCGTTCAAACGTCCGACTTGCGCACGACACCAAAACAAGACAACATGGCGGAAACTAAGTGGGTGTTGCACACTACTCAAGAGAAGAACATAACATAGAAACACAATCAAACAAAGAATCCAAAAAATAAACCCACCGCAATGCACCGGAACACCCCCGAAGTAGAAAGCAACAAGAAATACCTGTAATATCCGAAATAAAGGGCGAACAACGAACACAAACAGAATAGCAATAAAAATCACAACCTCGAACGTGTTCCCCATCACAGCCCATACTACCCGCCGTTCTCCGTATGTATGCCGTATCTGAATAACAAATATTAATGGTTGCACATGTACAAAATGATTCTATTATTGAATTTTGACACATTTAATCAAAACGAGTAGCAATTATTCTCACAGAGTACTAAATATGACCAGATAGAGCATTCCAATATACAGCATAAACATAGGAAAGATCCAATCAGAAATAGACATCTTAATATAGCAGTAAGATTACGACATATTGATTCAAGAGTATTTATTCTTCAAAAACTTTATCTTAGCTCACTCAGAATGTTATTTGGTGGACACTGACAACAACTTGTGTGCCGAGAAAACCTAAATGTTTTCTGTCCTGTTTAAGTCTCGAAATTCGATAAGCCTGTCCATTAGATGGATATCTTGGGTTCCAAGGTAGTTGCCTACAAGACTGCATTATTAAATTTAGCCGCATCGCCGGCCAAAAAGAAGTCTAGACTAGCTTATATAAAAATTTCGTACAGATAGTGTACACACATCATCAGCTGCACGTCCATGAAAGACATAAAATGATGTCCCTCGTTCATAAAACTCACTTCTGCTAGGAAATTTAAGGCCTGATATATGCTGAGTGATAAGGGTTTTCCTAGATGAATCGAATTGGTTTTTAACTAGTGGGCTGAATCTTTGCTCTTCTGTAAAGAGATCACAAATTCATCTATTCTTACTCCAAAGAGTATGCTGATGACAGAAGCAGTAAACGAATTTAAGGATGAGATGATAAGAGATGAAGATACATTAAAAGACTCCTCGATTATAGTCTGATTAAAGTAAGCCTTCGATACATAGGGGTCTATTCTGGTACCCCCGTTTGGGTTGGGTTCCGTTGTTAACGTGCGGAACCCAACCCAAAGGGGAGTACCATAATAGACCCCATAGTTTGGCATGATATATATCACCCAGTTGCCCTTGCAAGTTGCGCACATCGTTTCCGAGCAGAAAATGGATTTTATCTCTTTCGTTAACAATGCGAAATTCTCGTCTCCCCACATGTGCCCAGGACATTCGGGAATCACAAGGAATTGCATCTATAATTGTGTCAGAATTCTGGGAGATGGAGATTATCAAATGCTTCAGCGATAACTTGTGCATGCTCATGTTTCAAATGATCCACTGCCCTCCAGTGAATTGCACTAACACGTCTGTATTTAACATTGGAAACACTTCACTCAGCCAAAACCAGTTTGTAACTTTCATTAACAGCGTATGTTTACCAATAGGACAGATGGCTCTTCCCAACTTCCTACTTCACATAGTGACCGTTACCACTGGCTGCGTTTCAAAGTTTTTCTCCAAGGTGTTTCTTTCTCAAAAACAATGACATTCATAAACAAGGCATATAAAAAAAAATTTTAAAGTCAATTCCTACTTAGTTCAACAAAGAAAAATTTTATTTTAGAAATTTTTTTCTCCCATATAAAACTAAAATTAATTAAATTAAATTAATGAATTAATATTTGAAAAAACTGTATTAACATCAAGTGTCATCCACTACAAGTTTTAAAAAATGTATTTGGATGAATAAAATGTAGTGGATGAATAAAAAGTATTTTATTAACGATTGAAAATTTGAACAAGATATATAAATAAATATATATAGGGAGAGTGTGAACTAATAGTAGGAATTGAAAAAGTTCACTTTTTCCTGAACTCAATGCCCTTTCTTTTCCAAAATAACATGCCAAATTTGGATATATTTGCAATTTAATAATGCATATTCGAATGCACATTTGTAACTTTGCTTCTGTTTTTATTTCAAATTTAATATTACTGCATACGCAATTAATTATAAGTTTGTGTTAAATAATACTATATATATACTTAGATTCTTTACTGAGTACTGAGCGAATCATTAGCATTAATTTTTTCACTGTTTACAACAAACTTTATGTTATAGTTTGTTTCGTTACTGTTTGTTGAATCAGTAAATATTTATTCTTTATATTGATGTTATCCTAAATTTGCGTTCACCAATCCTATTTCTGACATTTCAACTTGAATTTTAAGATTGCACCATATAAGATAACAGATGACAGTAGATTTTAAATGCGAAAAAATGACGTAACGAGTTTTCATAAAAAAATATTTTAAAGCATTTAAGGAAAAGTTCCGCATTATATACAGCTACAATTGAGTTACCAAAGAATATTTCTAAGCCATTAGTCCCTACACAGGTAAATTTTCCATTTAGTTATTATGCATAAAAATGTATGTAAATTGAGTACCTTATTATATATACTACATGGCTTGCATGTTAACCAATTCGGAATCTGAACTTATTTATATCTTTCGGTTCAGATCTCCAACAGTGAAATCGAAGCTTTGTAACCATGGTTCTCTTGCATTTTTATAGGATTAATAAGCATTAGCTTGAAATTAAAGATTTTAAGAACATGATAAAATATATATTTACCTATGATTTAATGTCGGAAATAGGATGTATGTTTTACAGTTAAAGCGTGGAATCCATTATTTCATAGAATAACTAGATATTTTATGAATTTCCTAGCTATTTTCAATCCGTGCTTTCAAAAAATAATTAGGTATTCGATGAATTACCTAGCTGAATACCTATTTATACTATAAAATAACTGAATTATACGCTTTAACGGTAATTATATATATATTTCTGGGAAGAAAAAAGTAACAACGTTATTCCAATATTCATCTCTCGCACATACAATAAATAATGAAAAATACAACCGTTTCACATATAAAACCTTTATTAACTGCTATTTTGTTAAAAAAACTTAACATTAAAAACCTTTATTTTAATTGACTTCAGTTATGATAATCCATTACTTCTTCATAATATATTTGACATTATGTATCAGCCACGTGAGAAAATTTTGTTCAATTTAATGAAGAGTTTCAATTTAGTATTATGACACTTTAAAATGAATCAATAGATTGTGACAACAACATATCACACTGGAAGTGATAATTTTAATGTTGACTTATTAGTTGAGCAACAAAACATTTATTATTCCAAGTCTAAAAAAGGGAATTTTTATAAAAGCCGTAATATAAAACTTGTTTTCATGAAGTTTGGAGCATATGTATGCAATACACGTAGAATGTTTCTCTGCAGTAGCCCCTTACTTGTATTAAACCAATTATATTTGGATTTGGCAAGAATGAAATTGAACATATCTGAAATTGACAAATACAATGATATTTGTTGCAAATGAGAGTGATCTAAACACACTTTCTGACCTCTCCGTCGTTTAACACAAAGTTTCGTTCTCACAAATTCTTCAATCAAATATGATCTTCCGATCCTGTTCAAAATCTCGTCAACATAAACAACATAAATTCCTCTCTTCAGATTGCGGAATACATAATCGCAAGCTTTCCTTTCAGGATATCCGCTACTCAGATATTCTTCATCAGAACTATTGGCGACAAAATCGTAAACTGTGTATTTCAAAGTAATCACATCAGATTTCATGACATCGGCTTCAAAAGTGCATTTCTGATAAAAGCGATATAATTCTACAGTCCTGGGTGTTGGCCTTGGCATCCGAAACGTACGATATTCGTTCGTAAATAACACAAAAGTTTTCATAAGCACTTTGGCATTTTCGTGTTCCCACCAAGGAGAAGAGAAGTACTTCTGTATCGCAAGCTGCCAAGGAGTGATCGAGTATATATTTTTTCTGTCAGCTTTAGCTCCATGACTCAAGAGATCGAACACAATAGCCAGATTTATCTTTCGTTTTTCTAATACGATATGCAAAGGAGTATTACCATACCTGGAATCATAAACATCAGTTGATGCTCCCTTCTTCAGAAGCAGTCGAATGAGACGTAGATTTCCAACTTCGACAGCAAGATAGAGCGGTGTCTGAAGGACAATATTTCCCACGTCAATCTTCGCTTCGTGCTGCAGAAGCTTCTCAACGACCCAAAAGTCGACACGTTTATTACTTTCGGAACAGACGAATCTTGAATTCATATGCTTGAACAAAAGGCAGTTCTTGATCGCATAATGCAAAGGGGTGTTCCCGTTTTCATCCTGTTGATTGACGTCCGCACCTGCTTGTAACAATATTTCAATCACAGCATGTTTCCGATAGATAACTGCAAAATCCAAAGGTGTGTTCTTATAACAGTTTTTCGCATTGACGTCGGCTCCAGCCTCGATCAGTGCCGTGACAATCTCTCCGTTTTCTGCAACATTTAGAACTGCTAGATGAAGAGGTGTGTTACCTATACAACTTTTCCGGTTCGGATCTTCTCCTCTTTCAAGTAACTTACGAACCCCATAGAGATTATTTTCGGTTTCGACTAGGTGGTGCAAAGGCAACTCTCTATGATTGGGAGGATACCAGAAAAATGGCGTATTATTCATTCTGATTAAGTTGAAGCACTTTTCCCTACTGCTTGCGCCTACTTCTAATGCTGAGAGGTATTGTCAAAGCATATTTACGGATCCTACTATGGTTTGGATTGAGGTAGCTTTTCATTGGCTCTCAGCGTCACGTGACTTCGCTTGCTTCTGAATGATGTCATAGGAGAGCACTTAGTTTGGATATCGATTTTTGTCTTAGCTATTGTATCATGGAGAAACCAAAATTAATCATTCACTTGAATTCATAATTTCCTTTAGAAATATCCAAATAATCGTAATTAAAAGATAACTTTGCTTTTTCCATGATACAATAGCTAAGACAAAAATCGAAATCCAAACTAAGCGCGCTCCTATGACATCATTCAGAAGCAAGCGAAGGCACGTGAGATACTTACGTATTAACGCCACCGCAGCTACAGATTTGGCTTTTTTTAAGTGCCGCCAATCTACACCTAAAATTTTTGCCACAAATCATAAAATAAAACACTTTACTTAAAATCAAAACACTTTCAAAATTCATTTCTAAGTCCCACTTGCTGATCACGCTGTCTTAAATTACATTTCCAAAACTTACGTTTACCAAAATAAAGTTTCATGTCATGGGAATTGGTACATTTTCGTTTTTTTGGGTAAAATATTTCGCTCCTGAAAAAATGAAATTGCATCTAGTTCTGTTTTTGGCAAATCCCAAATACGCATTTTCGTAGCACTAAAAAATGTCGTCAAAAATCAGCAAACAACAAGGAATCCAAAAGATAACTGCGTGCGCGTGCAAATAACAAGGTTGCTGTGTGCGAACAACAAGATTGCTCTTTATTGGCGCATTAGTGGAACTTCAGCTGCGGTGGCGTTTATACGTAAGAACCGCACGTGACACTGAGAGCCAATGAAAAGCGACCTCAATCCAAACCATAGTAGGATCCGTAAATATGCATTGTTTGTCAAATAAATGGTGATATTACTGATAAGCGTGAAGAGATGTTGCCACTATAACGGAAAAAGAATTAGTTGTCGTTCGATTCAAAAGTATTTTGAAATTAGGAGAAACTAATTTCTTATTATATTTTTAATCACTCAGCTTGCTACTGTTATACTAAGGAATGTGCGGGTCTATTCTGGTATCCCCGGTTGGGTTGGGGGACGTCACTTTTTCCGCACGCTAAAAACGGGAAAAGTGACATCTCCCAACCCAACCGAGGGTACCAGAATAGACCCGTAAGACCTTAGCAAATTTTTGCTTCTCCGTATTTTTATATGAATGACGCACTAGAGTTTGATACATTGTATTCGATAGCTATTCGTAATCATCTTTTAAAGAAAAGGTCTAAGACCTTGTAGTATAGTAGTTACTTATCATTAGATATGGACAAGTGGTATATCCAGAATATTAAGTTGGAGAAGTTTAAATATAGGGGTCTATTCTGGTACCCCCGGTTGGGTTGGGAGACATCACTTTTCCCGTTGTTAACGTGCGGAAAAGTGACGTCTCCCAACCCAACCGGGGGTACTAGAATAGACCCGATAGTTATTTGTAAATAAAGTAGAGACAGCAAATTTCGTAGAATGCGATTCGAGAACAGTTATCAATCAAATAGTTCATTAAGAAAATATAAAATGAAGAAATGACTCAAACCATTTCCAACAACGCGAATATCACAGATAAAGCGCGTGATATTGTGTTCTGCTGTATTTAGGTTTTTATTTGGAATAGCTTACAACAAACTTATAAAACCTCGGTGTTGTACTGAAGCGCAACGATAATTTGAAAAGTATCTGTCTTGAAATACAATCTAAAAGGAGATTTCATGCAATTTCTACTTAAGTGTTTGCTGTATAACAGAATTTATTTAATTAACTTAGGTTAAAAGGCAGCAGTAAGGTTCGTTGTTCTGAATGACAGGAGGACCAGAAACTTATCTAGCAATACATTAACTGTGTTCAAAAGCCAATCAACCTTTATTGCTTTTTCTAGAATGGTCCACTGTCAAATTATAGAAAAAGCGAAAAAAAAATCATTTTCAGTGGAAAATCTGAAAACGACTATCATTTTTAATTTTAAGGCGTGACTTAAGTCTTCAGGACAGTAATGCAGCTAAATCTGTCATGGGTTTGTTTAACTATCCCGTTTCGATAATTGTTCGTGCCATTCTGTGGTAGATGTCTAACTGTATTAGGTTCGCTGCTTTGGAACCTACAGGCTCGCAGTAACAAGCACTAAACACATTATATGATTCTCGGCGGCCAGTCATTTAAGTGAGAGCATGTGTTCCTGAAGGTTTGATTAGAAACGACTTAACCACTACATTTTTAGTCTAAGAGAATGAAATATCTAAAATTGAATTTCAAGCCAATGACCCGAATAGCACAAAGATATTGTATGATATCGAACAAAATTGTACAATATCATATAATATTATATGATACCAAATAATATTGTAAAATATCGGATATCACGTTGTGCTGCCTGGGGAGTTTGTTTATATATAAACGACTCTTCCCCCACCGCATTCAGAAGGCAGTGAGTTGGGGTTCATTCATTTCTACATTATTTTTTTCAGTCATTGAGGAATATATATGCCCAACTTTCCTCAACACCGACCGTGCTGTTTGGAAGCGATGCCACTACAGCGTATTTAAACACACACATATACGCATTCAGGATATTTTAACATTCAAAAATTACCTGAACTTATTTTATTATTGAAGAAAGAATGCAGTTTAGTTCAGTTATTTTAACGTCCCGTTTTGAAGCAACACGAGGACTATTTTGGGATGGGCTTCGTCATTTTGAACCGTGGTCAAATGACGAGGACGATACATGAGCTGGCACCCCCTCTCCAAGCTTCCGCAGCACACTAGCAGGAGGATATTTGGCTCCCTACGTATGAAGCGAGCAATAGGTTCCATACACGCCGGATCGATGGAATCGGGTTCTGAACCTGGAGCCCTCCGGCCTCGAAGATGAGACCTTACCACTAGGCCACCTCAGCCCTAGAAAAAGTACAGACAGAACCTGTTTATTTGTTATTTCCTTCGAAATAGCTACCTTCTGCAACTATTCATTTTTGTTATCGGTCATACAGAGATGTAAATGGCAATTGCAAGACTCATTTTGTTACATCCTCCAGTGCATTCTTCGCTGCTCGTTGCACTTTTTCGGAACTTGAGAACCGTTACACCCGAAGAAAATTTTTCTTCCTAGGAAAAAGTAACATGCGACTAGATCAGGAGAATAAGCTAATTGTGTAAGTACCGGAATGTGAAGTTTAACAGTAATTTGACATCAGGAGGGAACGGTGAGCCTGCACATTATCCTGATGGAGCATGTATGGCTAGTCATCCAAAGATCTGATCTCTTGCGTCTCACCGAAACATTCAACTGCTTAAGGACTTTAATATATTCTTGTGTAGTGAAGCATGGTCAGGCTGAAGAATTCCTTGTGTACAAGCCCATCGCTATCAAAGGAAACTCGATATCTTTTCGCAGCTACGGGTTTTGAATACCTGTAATCAGGAGACATCTACATGCGCTACACTGTAAAAAAATCCCGTAAAATTTACGGTTTTAAACTGGCAGCTGGGTTGGTTGTGCAAAACCGTAAAAGTTACGAAGTAAATCCGTAGGCACAACGGTTTTTTACCATACAGGAACAAGTTTTTCCCGTAAAAGTTACGAAGTAAATCCGTAGTCGCAACGGTTTTTTACCGTATGAAATTAAGTTTTCTCCGTAAAAATTAAGACATCGAAGTAAATGACGTCATCGACTGAGTTGTTTTTCTCCTTCTGTTCGAGTTGAAATGTGCTGATGTGTATTATCAATTAGGAATATTAATTAATCAAGGCTTAATTATTAATTTCAATTAGTTTAATTAATATAATTCTTAATTGAACTTACTTGGACGATTTCGATGCAAGATGGTGACAAAACTTCTAACTCCTCCGAGGCGGGGATAGAAACCGCGTTCATAGAAATAAAAGGCAGTCACTCTAACCACTAGACCACCGGAGACTCCAAAAAATGAAGTAAAAATAATCTATTTGAGTTTTAAAGTCACTATAGCTCTAGTGGCGCCACCTAGTGGTGTAAAAATCAACTATTGCCAGAACACGTGTTTTAAGGTTAGCTTTCATGAGTGACAACAGGTTACTTTAACATGTGTAAACACTAGCGGAGTTGGAACCCTATTAAAAACATGAAATGAATACAATAAAATTACATTTAAGAAAAGGGAAAGTTATCATACGGAAAGCAATACCGTATGACGAAAAATAGAATTTGAACTGACGGTTTTAAACCGTTTATGGCTGGAGCGGAAAACGGTGAAAAACCGTTTTCTCAACAAAACAGCTTTAAACCGTCAAATATACGTTAAAAGTCCGGGAAAAAAACGGATATTTTTTACAGTGTATACGTATTTGAACTGGTGAAACAGGGTCTGACGAGTTGGTCATATTATACTCTTCGTTATTGAAGCGAAAAATGACATAATTCATTAACATTCATAAAATATTTAAGACGTTCCGAAATTTGTTGAACATAGAAGCATATATAGATTCCAGTGGTAAACGCTCCGCTATACATCCGCCAGAAATTACCTTAGGCAAACAGATTTGTTGCTCTTAACTTGTGTATACTTAAATTTTGTTCTCATTCTGAGAGGGAAACAAATCGTTTCTTCTATACAAAATGAAACTCTTGTTCTTTCCGTTGGAATTCTCAAAACCGTTCACAAATTCTTTTCTCGAGACCAAGTCTCTTCAATTGTGATTGTTTCCTAAGCTCGTGGAATTACTTTGCCGTTTACCAGAAAAACGGTTACAAAATGTTTCATTAAGTCAGACTGGGAAAGAATTGCCCTCCCTTCCCCGTCACTTTTTTTGCCTTCTACAGTTGACAGAGAGGTTTACCATGTTTTGAAGTTTCAGAAAGAAATAAGAGATGAGAAATTCTCTAAAACCTATGTTTTTGACATAAACGTTGATAGATTAAAAAACCAATTTTCTTGTTGTAAAATATTTTTAGGAACAAAGAGAAGTCTGTCAAATGCCATAGAAATAAGTACCAAATTTGGATATTAATATATCTTCAAGTGTCTTGTTATGATGCATAAAAAAATAAAAAGAGATCTTGAAGCAAGAAACACGACAAAGATGAAAATTTGCAATTTCTGATAAAAATCTAAGGATTATGCAACGTCCATACCTCTTTCTATACGTACACAACGTTAGTCTGTTTTTCTGACCTGTACTATTACTTTAATTCTCTGTTTATTGTAAATTGCATGTTACTACCGGTACTTTTAATTTATCACCGTAGATTCATTGATTTACCACATATTTCAACTTCTGCATTTTGTAAAATTAAATACAGCATGTATGTGTTATTCATTTTTAACCCTCTGACTACTAAGCGTTCTCAAAATCTGAGTACAGTTGTATACGTAGGTTTACTTACCAATTGATCTGTAGAAAGGATTCGTCCACCCCGTTCCCCCTTTTCTCCTCACTAAGGGTGGTGGGAGATATGAATGACAGGCCTTTCATCTCTCCCCAAGGGTCCCTTTAATAACGACTAGCCCAACTGCCTTCTACCCCTTTCGGAAGAGCAACCGACCGAAATCCGCCCCACTAGTATAGAAGTTGCATGGCCGGTTACGGACGGTTTAGGAGTCAAAGTGTTAAAGGATTTTATTTTGATTTTCGCCCCAAGACAGCAGTGAAATCACGTGACTGTACAAATGTATTAAGATAATTCTGTTATCCGTCACATCTCTGTTCCCGGCGATAAAGGTTAATCGTAGTTCTACTGTACATCACTTTCTAAGGTCGTGGGAAATAAACTTAATACCAAATTAATGATTTTTTAAATCTCAATTTTTAGCTATTTTACCACCACTGGTTCCAGCTGCTATCTCTTAATAACTGTAGAAACTACAAAAATATTAATAAACCCCTTCAACACATAATTTGCTTTTAACAATCAAATTAATCGTGAATTATTATTTTGAGATAATAATAAGCCAACACCTGAAGCTGGAAAGAAGTTGGCGAAAGTTCTCGAAAAGTTGGCGAAAAAGAAAGTTGGCGAAATTATTATTTTTTGATAAAATAGAAACCTAGATGCTTCAAATTCTTATCTCAGACTATAACGAAGTGCCCTGATTTTTTAATTAATTATTAATTGAAAAGTATTTAAGAGATAAAATTGATTTTATCTAATAAGCTAAATAAACTATTTTCTTAAATATATCTCAATCCCAAATACATTTCAATATATCATTGGTAGAAAAAGTGCACAATTAGAGGTTTCATTCACTTGAAAATATTCTTCTGCACAGATATCAAAGAATAAGGACAACTTTTATAAAATATTATATACATTTTGACCTTACCAGGGTTTTGAATTGCTCATATTCGAGCTCTCTCTTTATAAATATATCCTTTATTGAGGGGAAAAAAGCAGAGTTCCAGAGAATTATTAATTTCTAAAAATATATCTGGAAGCAGCAACCAATAACCGATTCGACATGAGCATTTTGCTTGCTTAAAATAACTGCAAAATAAATGTATCGCTTCGGGTTTTATTCGGGTTTGTTTAATTTTCAATATTTTCCTGACAGCACTTCCATTGTTATGTTACTTCCCATTCACTTGTTATTTTCATTCTTTTCACAAAGCAATCACCGCACAATTGAAGAGAAATATTTAATATGTTTTGTATTCTTGTCAAAGCAATGATATTGAAAACAAAGAAACATTGTTTCCTTTTTGAAGTGGAATTTATGGGATAGATGCACTGGGATGGAAAATGAACCTTCGAAATATTTATTTTTTAATATGAATTTTGAAATGAATATTTATTTTTAAGGAGCGCTCGAACCTGTCTTTCTCTCTCCCGGCAGTTTTATCAGGCAGAAATTAAATACTAAAGCAAGAAAAAAGATTAAAAATTATTCGTTTGAAAGATTTAGTTAGGTATGTTAAACAACGATTCACATCTTACGAAAAGACTGCAGAAACTAGAAAGAAATTTGATTATTATTCATTTTATTCAGAATTTCAATCATACTATTATTTGACAATTTTCTCTGGTGCGAATTTTTTGTTCATTTCTGTAAACTACAGGTGGTTATGTTACAATTACATACATTACATAATGTTACAATTGAGTTTTTTTAAAAAAATTAGATAGCAAATCAAAACGTTTTTTTCAGATAGGTGGCGTACCATTACGGCGTTCTAAATTTGCTATAACGAGAGATTTCCATACGCAATGGCTAACCATCAGCAGAAGTCGATGCGCGTTTTCTTGTTTCCTTTTTTATTTTTTCTTTAATATGACGGAAACTATTCAGTTTTCGAATTATAATTGATATAACAAATTAAAGACCTTGAAATTTCTTTCAAATACCTTATTATTTTTCTTCTAGCTTTAATAGTTCGCCTGGTAATGGCTCTCAAAAATGGGAGATGTCCAATAATTTACGACCACCAAGAGCACCATAACGGCGCGTTACCTGTCTGAAAAAAAATATTCTAAAATGCGCTCTCATTTAAAACAAACCGTAGTTGTAACATTATTTGTTCGATTTTTTTATTAATTTTTGAAAAGGACCCAACAATTTAGGATCACCCTGTATACTGAGGTTAAAAACAGGCGTATTAAGTTGTAAATAAGGCAGATATTTTGAAAAATTACGAATTTATTATTAGCGATGACCGTCGACATGAATAAATCGTAAAATTGATGCAGAAAAGCCATAATAAACCACAAACAATGAAATCAGTATGCCTTTTTGTATGATTTGTCTTGCAGATTTAAGTTCCCTTCTTTCCTTGGTGCACTATCACGGTGATCTACACGCCGAGAAGATGCGCCAGTGCAACGTGCGCATGAAGAGCCCGAAGGAGAATATGTGCAGACGGTGGATGATCAGGTTCCCTTCACGCTCCAAGCGCACTCATGTCATCTCGAGTATTTTCTTTCCCTCAT